>KL281208.1:25638-39797 GCA_000699545.1 Podiceps cristatus
GACCTACGGCTTGCAGGAGCACCTTCTCTTGGCTGTTTGTTGGCATCTGCAGCAGGTGCTTGGAGTCTAAAGAGGGCAGAATGGGATGAGAAACACCACTGGCAATCCAGATCGCAGTCCTTGTGATGAAAAGAGCTGGGTGTGCAGCTGACCAAAATGCAGCAGCAAGAGACAAATAACCTGAGAGGAAAGCCAGCAAAAGCAAAACCCAGGCTGCAGAATTTCCTGACTCTGGAATCAAATATGTGTGCGGGGGCTGCTGATCTGCCATCTGATTGTTTCTTGCAAAGACCCTGAGGTTTTGGGGGTTTTTTTGTTGTTTTTGGTTGGTGCTTTTTTTTTTTTTTTTTTTTTTTATGCAGCAGCAAGAGACAAATAACCTGAGAGGAAAGCCAGCAAAAGCAAAACCCAGGCTGCAGAATTTCCTGACTCTGGAATCAAATATGTGTGCGGGGGCTGCTGATCTGCCATCTGATTGTTTCTTGCAAAGACCCTGAGGTTTTGGGGGTTTTTTTGTTGTTTTTGGTTGGTGCTTTTTTTTTTTTTTTTTTTTTTTAATTTCAGCTAATGTGAAGCGGTCTGGCTTGCAAATATCCAGTAGCTTGACAGAAGCTGGCGTCTTCTGCACTGAATTCTGAGCATGGGAAGGGACAAGGCATGTCTGTAGCCAGAATCCTGAGGCTCCCCGGGAAACGGATTCTGTGAGGCGAAAGGTTAAAGTGGGATCATGGGAGGGAAGCAGGTCAAATGGTGAGCGATTGTTGCCATTGTAATTTGAAACAGCAGGGATGGGGTGTTTATTAAAATTACTAGAATTCAGACTTATCACTGGGGCTGTTGCCCTAATGCCTTGACTGTGCAGGCACTGGCAACTTTGGGACTCAGTGAAGAAAGGATACGAGTTAAGAAACCAACAGTAAAAGGAATAAAGTGGAACAGTTTGCATCATAAATCTGTCTTAAATAGCTTTAATTTCCTAGCATTTATTTCTGCATGCTTTAATCATAAATTGTTATGTACTTTAAAGAACAAACTACATCAGTGGATATTTCATACTCTAACAGGTTTGGTGACTGATACAAAAGTGTTAGAAATGTTTCTAGCATTAATTTGATGGCATAATGTATGAGGCAATCTGACCTGTGCTATTGCTTCATCTGAGTGCATCTCAGTGGCTCTTCCACTGCTCGGCATGATTTAAGAGGTTGTCACTGATGCCATGTGAACCCACTGGCCTTTTAAAATAGAGAAACTGCCTGGAAAGGGGACTGTGGGTGTAGGAGTGCTAAAGCAATTATCTGTAAAACTGCTTATGTTGTCAGTGACCGCTTAGCCCCACCCTCCTGCCCCAGCTGGGATCCGTTGTATTTGCTTTGGGCTGTGGACCCAGTGCTGAGAGTAGCCGACTTTGGAAGAGGGGAATGTTATTTCCAGGCTCTGTATCCCCTGTTTTTTGTCCTGATCATTCTTCTTTCCAGTTCCCTGCTCTTGCCCATCCCTCAGTTTCAGCACTTTGTCACCCAACAGTTCCTAATGTTTTTTTAGGACAGCTCTTATTCTTTCGTCTTTTGCACGAGTGAGAACCAGCAAAGCACCTCTCAGGGGCCTTATCAGGATGATGGCACGTTCAGCGTATCAGCTGAGAATATGCAGGAGGAATATTGAGATCTGCTCCTAGAAGGAAGTAAAGTCCCTCTGAGTTACTGGACGTGTTAGGTCAGCTGGGCTTCCTGTCTGTACATGTGCTGTTTGAAAGTATCATATTTTCCTCTGACCGTTATTATATAATGCAAACCAAGTAGTACTCTCTGGGCTCCCAAACAATTAATTTTATGCTGTGCACCCATTCAGTGACAAGCAGGAGCAGGGGGCTGGTTACAAATGTTGTATACAAAATGTGCCTAATCAGGGACTGCTGTAATGGAGTTAGCCTTCCTGAAGGTAAATCCTTGAGCAAAGCCAGGTGGCATGGACCCCTTTAACAATCATGCACAACCTGTTTGAGCAAGAAAGAACAAGTACTGTAGCTATTAGAAATCCTCATTAGAAGATGGTTATTCTTTCACTTAGTAAGTCGCATTTGTCTTTGCTTTAACATGGTGAAAGCCCATTTAGTCTGGACCATTAAAACTAGACTGCTTGAAGGTCTGTAATATAAATGAGAAGTAGGCCAGCAATGACTGTGGGAGTGGACCAGACAGGAGCTGCTAGCAAGTTATTTCTGTCTCTGTTGCAAGGCTTTTCTAATTCTGTGAAAGTGATGTGGAATATGTAGCACCAGTGCTGGGAAGATGCCGAAGGTGAGCTGTCGAAGCCTCTTATTTTTCTAAACCTATTATTTCCACACTGTTTTTGTTTTGTTCTCTGTCCTTTGTTTCTGTGTTGGGGAGAATGAAAAATTAGCTCCTGCTCACACTTGCAGGGTTTAGTTCCCACGACTTGAGGTACATTGAATATGTCAGTGACCTTCAGCCACCTTTTGATGTTGTCTGGGTGATGCATTTAGGAAGAATTTCTGGAAAAAAAGATTGTTCAAATCTTACAGACAGCTGAGAGGGCTCCAGTGAAAATATGTGGGTACTTTCAAGAAGTTTTAACCTAAGAACATGAGTGAGAGGTATCTGACTTTCAAAAATATTTTGCCCTTGGAATTTCAAGTTAGTGAAGTTAGTGATTATGATGTTGATCAGTACTAGAAGTGACTATTTCTCCTTTCCTCTGTAGTCTTACATCACCCAGTCCTGTCCACAGTGTGAAGAGTGAATCCACTGTAGCCCCATCAGAGGAGAAGGAAAGACTTGTGATCATCCATACTGAAGAAACAGAAACTAAAATAGGTACCTTGCATATAATGCTTTACAGCTCACACTTTCATTGGGATTTGTTTGTATCATAAACTCACTGAAAGATTCCCCTGTAACTGAAATGAATGTAGGAAATGTGATGCTGAGTATGTGTTCACATAAAACTAAATCCCCAAACTTCTCTGCAATAATACCATAATATGGCAATGTCTGTGAGGCTTGCAAAATAACACTTGGGAAACAAATGGCTCTTGAAGGACTAAGGGTCATGTGTAACTTTCACTGTAGGGTGAATGTTTTCATCACAGCCTCATTAGGCCATGTTGAAAAAAACATTTAATATTCCCTTAAAGAAAGAGTCCATGTGAGCTTGTCAAGCCCATGATGCATAACTTGACTTTGTGTAAGCATCTGTGTTTACAACACATCGGTACATAGGTTGAGTGGCTCTTTGCAAGGAATTGAACAGTTGTAGTATTGTGGTATTTGCATTGAGAAGTCATTGCTGTATTGCCACAAATGCCTTGTGATATGGTCAGTTTACACTTAAAATTTTCATTCAGATTGAAGGAGAGCTTTCAAGGAAGTTCGTGAAGTGATGTTTGGGTTTGTTTCTTTTCCTTCTCAGGAATGTAGCCTAATAACTCTTTCTGCTTAGCATCCATCCCAAGAGCAAATGACAGAGAAACTCCCTTAGGAAATGCCTTGCTGCCTCAGTCTTGCTTCAGTGTTTCTTCGAAAGTATTTGACAGACTATCTCAGCAGCCGAAGTAGCTGGCAGGCTGTGGCTCTTCCTTAAATTCTTAGGCAGTACTGTGCCTGCTTGTTGCCTATACAGTAGGATATTGCAGTTGCATGGCTACAGATACACAGCAGCTTACATTGGCCAATTTCACTTTTAGTCAACTAGCTAACTAGCACTGCTATGACTATTCTTCATCAAACCTCATCCCTTCTTGGTGGGGCTGGGGGGTGGAATCTACATTCCTGGGCCAGCCAGTGGATGATAGTTAACCTATGATCTGGCTTATGCTGTGGGGATCGGAAAACACATGCAAGGCTATTAAAGTTGATATTAAGAGAAAAGTATTTTTCAGAATTAGGTGTGTTGTCCACCTTGAGAAAGCCATGTTATTTGACGAGAAGAAATACTGTTTTATGTTGCCTTCAGTGGGTCCTTGGTGCACCCTCTAACACTAAGATATGCTCTTCAAATCCCACAGTTGCTTTTCTCCGCTTAGGTATTTTCTGCCACACATGGAGTGCATTGTCCCCTGTGATGTGCTTTGAAATCTCTGATACTGAGGAATGAGATGCAGCAAAGTTAAGGAAGGAGAAGGATGCTTATCTTTGATACATATGTATGCAGGAAAGCTTCATTTGCCTAAACGGAAATCCTTGAGATTAGACAAGATGTCACACCTGTAGCAACTTTCTTGATCCTTGCTAGAAGACATGCTGTCAGTGATAGTGTGGACTGCAGGCAATTATTGTGTGGTGCAAGTCTTTTCTGGACTTCTCTGCCTGTCATGACCACATTCAACTGCTTTCTTTTCCAGAAGAGACAGAATCACATTTTCAGCCTGAGTGGCGAGGAGGGAACCCTGGGTTGTATTTGGAGAATTCATGGGAGGAGCAGCTTTTGGAACAACAGGACCATTTGGAAAAGGAAATGGAAGAAGCAAAGAAGATGATTTCAGGTTTGCAGGTAATAGGTTTTTTTTTTTTTTTTTTGTTAACAAAGTTCCTTTCCACATGCATTTCTTTTCCCCACCAGCTGTAGTTGAGACACTGGCCTGGAACTTGAGAGAGTTAAGTCCTGGTCCAGGGAGCTCTCCTGGGATGTTTGTGCAAGATGTTAGTTTGTCTCTTGGATCTTCTCGGTTAAATAGGGACAGTGGCTCTTCACTGTGTCTGTGGGATGAGTCCCTTCAGAGAAGTGTCTCCCAGGAATGAGGAAGGTTTTTCAGATAGTGTGTACTGGAGTATTTTGGCTGCAGCCAGTAGAGACTTTACCCAGCAGAGAATGCTACTGACTAAGCACTCCGATATCTTCTTTTCTTGCAATGTTTAGGCTCTCTTGGCTCCTGCAATTGTGATTTGGTGCTGGTCACCTTTTCCAGAATGGAGAATGCCAAAACCATCCTTTCCAATGTCCCAGATGCAATTTAAAAGACAGCTGGACCCAGCCACAGTCTTGTGTGAGGCAGGGTATGCCTGTCCCCCATCATTGTGTAGCATGCTTAACCAAGAGAGACCAGCGAAAGAGGAAAGATGGCTGCGACTTACCCAGCCCAGTATATTCCCCAGGGTTCCAGAAAGAGGATTTTAACATCAGTCTGCATTTCAGACAGTCTTTTATTTTTCTTAGCTCAGGCTTCTCCAAAACTTGATGCCCACATGATTTGAGGCTCTTATTCAGTAGAGAGAGGGGGAGAGAAGGGTGTGGAGAGAGACAGGAAGATTATATTGCCCAGAAGGCTGAAGATCAATGATACTCACTAACAGTAATTTAAGTGGACTGTGAGAGGGCAAAGGGCACACTGAATGCAGGTAAGAACAGAACCATTGTAGAGAATCTAAAACGAAGTCTGTGTTTAGAAGGTGATTATATCTGTTTTGTCTTTTAGTTGAAGTTTACGTCCTAGGTGGGTTCATTGGCTTTGTCCCCTGTCCCGTGATGCTATGCCTACTCTTTTATGTGCTGTCACTGTGCGAAGCACATATGTGACTGTGTGAAATGGTAAAGCAGCAGCAGTGTTTTCCCATGTCCTTGGGCTGGGACTCCCCTTCTTCACCAGGGCACTTAGCAAGCTGCAGGTTTTGTTAGCCGCCTGAGAGAACAGAGCAGTCTTTCTGTGACTCGTGATCAGAAGTAATGCAGAGAGACAAGTAATGTCAGGAAAACAGTCAAGATTCAGAGTCTTACATCGGTCTTTCAGTGATCTAGGAAGAGCTATAATATTTGGCACATTCTCTACACAGCTATTTGTGGGACACTCTGTGCTGCTCTGTTCCAGTCCTTCCCTCACCAAATGACCCTCAACCCAATGTGTTTGACTTTGCATGGGGAGTTGAGCCCCTGATCCATATGGTAAAGATCCTGAATGCTCTCAGGAATATTCCTTTCTATTTGTGCTGGGAACCATACTGGCTTTGAATTGTAAATATTTATGTGCCAGTAAACAAAGCAGAGATTGTGTGAGAAGCATAGGCAGCCCCGACGGAGGGTGGGGTGCAAGCGGGCGGTTTCCTTGTGGACAATGGGCAGGAAACAAAAGACTTAAAAAAAACAACCAAACAAAAATTTCTTGGTTCACTGGTAAAATCCAGTTGCATTATGTGCCTACTGGGATAAGGAAGAGGCAGTACTGGAGGGACTGGCATGTCCTGTTGCTCCAACCCTGGCCCCATGTTTCAGGAGTAACAGCCAGCAGCGGGCATTTCGACCTCTCATCCCCTGGGAGTAGGAAGAAGCAGCTGATGTTGCTAGCCAAGAAACTGGATTTGATGAAGTGATTTCCCCCCTCTTTCTCAATACTGAAAAGCCTCCAGTTTGAGAGTCTGATAGAAATATCAGAGACCTGATGTACATAGACCCTGTGCTGTGCTAAAACCATGGCAGCTTTTTGTGTTCCTGTGTGATTCCTGCTTGAGTGTCATGCTAGGAAGCCTTTGGGTTGCACTGAGAGAACAGTTTTCCAAAGAGCTTTTGCATTAACTGAATACACATTGCTATTTGTCAGCTGTTGTAGCTCTTTGGTAGAGGATTCTGTCAGCAGGCAGAGCCTGACCTGTCAGCCTTGAAGTCTTTTGAGGCTGAACTGGGGTATAACTGCAAATGGGATATTTTAGTTTTAGCCATAGAGTTTGAAAAGAATCAATTAGAAAGCTAACTGAAAGAGAGGCATGACCCTTTCCAATGCATCCAGTTGGTATATGTCATGATATTGCATATAAGTGTCCTGAGTTCTGGAAGTTAGAGACAGAAAGGTCAATATAAACACCGTCAGCTAGAGAAAACCACTATGGTATACCCTGCTGGAGATCTGGCCTGGTTCTGCTAGTCACACTTCCTACAGTGCATGCTTTCCCCTCCTTTAGGCTGGATTCAGTCTACTGTGGGAATTCTGACATCTTCCTGCAGATGTCTGGGCTACCTTGGAGCTGCTGAAGGAGTTATTACTGTGCTTCTAGTAGCCTTCCTCAAGCACACGATTTTTATTGTTTGTATGTGTGAGGGCTCTTCCATCACTTGGACAACAGTTCTGAATGTGCCTTGGTCTTGTCTAGTGTAGAACAGAATTGGGCTTTCCTGAACATCTTGTTTCTAAAGTCTTTTGTAGATGTGTGGTTAGGAGAATGGCTTCTTTCAGCAGGGTTGACTTCAGTCTCATTCCAGAAGAGAAGCCTTACAATGTAAACCTGGTTCAGTCTCTGCTTTAGACTTAAAATTGTTCTGTAGTGAAGGCTACCCTTGGACTGAAGCCTGAGACAGACTTTACTCCCTGAATATCTGAGTTGTCATCCTTGTTTGATGTCTTTCTATAGGGAAGAATATTGGCTGACAGCTGTCTCTGGGAGAGCTTTTTCGGGGGATAAATCTTGTTCATTCCTGAAAAATTCTACTCATTTTTCGGGGGAATAAGTAAGCAGAAATGGAAAATGATGCTGTTTAGAGACTGTTGATATGAATGACTGTTAGCCAGAGCTACAGCTAGACTGGTTTTCTTTGAAACTTCTGAAGAGATTTTTTTTTTTTCATCTTCCCAGGCTTTGTTACTCAATGGGTCTTTACCTGAGGATGAGCAGGAAGGGTCCTTTGAACTTTGTGAACGTGGAGCCTGCGCTGAAGAGCAGCTGGTGAGCACATTGTACCTACATTTCTCTGATCAAGCTGCCCTTTGCACTGTGCTACCACAAGCAGGTGTCTTGCAATAACAATCATGGTATTTTACATTCAGATCATAATCCGAAGTCGCCTAGACCAGAGTGTGGAAGAAAATCAAGACCTAAAGGTTAGAGGGGGACAGATGAAGGGGAAGTAGAGGTTTTGGGGTCAAGAGATCTTTGCAGACTCTGTCCTGCTTGATTTTTTTTTTTTTTTTTTTTTGGATGGGGTGAGGACAGAAGGAGTGGAAAACACAATTGGTGGCATGGAGGATTTATTATGTTATGGCTCTAACTGCTTCCATATTCTGCCATGTTGGATCTCTATCCCTCCAGGAGTGTAGATACCTGCTTCCCTGAGACTGTAATTCATTGAACTGGAGAGCACTTATAATACCTGTCTGGGAAGTGTTTATTGCATCCGTATTAGCAGTTAAAAGTTTGTGGGATAGCACCAGAAAAATATACACTGCATCTCTACTTTGCTTCAAGCCAATGCTGGTAAAGTCAGTTGCTGGTAAAACAAATAATCTAAGTGTTACTGGAATTTAAATGAGCCATGAAATAGACTTTTCTTGCATGCTGGAGAGATCCAGGTTTTATTACCTTCTTAACAGCTGTCCTGGATAAAGTTTTAAGTTTCTAGCCATGTCTATATACACACACTTGAAAGTTGTTTATATTCATATACACACACACACATATATATATAAAAGCATCTTTCAAATAGGAAATAAAATGCAGCTAAGAAGAACCTGCCTTCTCAAGCCTGCCTTAGTTCAGTTTTCTGCTGATGCTGGCTCTGGGACCAGTTCTGATGCTAGGAGAGAAGTATTTGCTGTTGCCCTGAAGGACAGATTTGGGAGACTAGACATTTTTTTTTTTTTTTTTCCTCTGGCTTTAATAGGTTGTTAATTAACAGGCTTAGGAGCTGCTCGACTGTTTTGTCATGTTTGTAACTCATTAAAATGGCTCAGGGCCTGACATGCTTTTTCTGTGGAAAAAGGTGGGATGTGCTTCCTTCTGAAGCAGGTGTCTGGGGACAGAGAACACTGGCTTTGGTTGATTCTGAGAGGGTGACAGGATGCTATTTAATCAAACTGTGTTTCATTTACAGAAGGAGCTATTGAAATACAAACAAGAAGCCCGAAACCTACAGGGAGTAAAGGTGAGGAAAGGGACACTTCATCAAATAGAAATAGTAAAGCTTTAGAGTCTGCCGTAGCCCATGAGTAGGGCCAACAGCAGCCATACACCTCTGAGGAATATCAGATTGTGGAGGCAGTTGTATAAGGGCACTCAGAGATGGGGTATCATATGGTCTGTTTGTGGCTCTGAGGAGAGGCTGCAGTTAAGGTCGGCCCAAGGAGTTAGGTCTTCTGGGTTCTGTTTCTGTCTATAGGATTGTGGCCAATGTCTCCTTTTTTGTCTGTTTTCCCTAAACAAAACATGAGATGTAGGATGCCTGCTTGGTTTTCGTGGCTTTTTCTGTTTTGTTCTCTCTGTCTTGGGATATGCACAGTAGGATTGGCCCAGTGGACTCATTGTTGACAGCAGAGGAAAAAGAGTATGGGGGTATCTTTGTTCTCTTCAGCTGCAGTATTTTTCACAACTTTGGTTCCTATTTGCTCAGTTTCTCCCTCTGGAGTTCTGAACACTAATAATCTACTCCTGAGCAGAGGTATTTTTAGAGCTGCCTGTCAGGCTCCTGTGAAGGAAGCAAACAGCAATAGCTGTTCAACGTAGACCTCTTGGCTTCTGAGTAACACTGAGTGAAAGGTGCAGAATTAGTCCTGACTTTGACCTCTTCAGAGAGGATTTCATTGCACAACTAGGTCACACTGAGAGCTTAAATTTCCTTGTGTCCTTGGCTGACGTTGGCCTCTTTCGGTCCCCTGGATGCTGCAAATGCATGGCTGGAGACACTAGCTGTAGGCCACTGAAAAGACCCTCCAAAGACACTGCTGTTTTCTTCCATAAGAGCAAATTGTCAGGCCACTTCTGGAACAGGAAGTTCAGGTATAAGCACAGAAATCCATCTGTCCCAGATGGCTAGAATGTTGGCAGGGAAGTCGCTTTTGGGTAAGAGAAAGGCAGTTAAGAGCCCATTGGCCAGATGTCTCTATCTCCTCCTCTCCTGGGACCTTGGCAACACTTCAGCCCTGTGAGTGGCCTCACTGTATCATGGCCACTCACTTTCCAGGGAAGGGTCTCTGCCTCTGTCTTGTACCTTCCTACAGATAACATCTTTTCCTAGGATGCTTTACAGCAAAGGCTGATTCAACAGGATGCTTCAGTTCTTCAGCTAAAGCAGGAACTGCTGAGAGCAAACATGGACAAGGAGGAATTGCACAACCAGAATGTGAGTTGCTGCGCTGCTGAGGGTTAGATTATTTTAGAAGGAGGTTGGTGGCTCTGAGGGCTCCAGCACCCACAGGGTGCACTTGGTGGTTGCAGCCTAGTTCTTAGGGTCATGGGATAGTGAATGACCAGTTAAAGGTCTCTGCATAGTAAAAACTACACACAGCCAGCTGTAAGACTTGCTGGAGTTTCCTGTTAGTCACTCCTACTTACTATCCTCCAAGACCTTCAGCTGAAACAGGGAGGGGCTTCCCATGCATGTTTTCAGTACAGCTGCATTCTTCCTTCCTCATTGTGCTCCCTGGGTTAGCAGGTGGTGCTTTGACAGGTGGGGCTGCTATGTACGATGTCTCTCTGGAGAGAGAAGGGCAAGGAAGGAATTGTCCTGTCCAAAAGGTTGCCATCCTTAGACACCAGCTCCCCTGAACTCTGCAGATAGTTGATATCAGGTCACCTTTTAGCACAAGGAGCAAAGAGGTTGTCACTAACTCTCCAGGAATACCTACCTCACACCTATGTGTTATTTCTGCAGGTTGACCTTCAGGGGAAGGTTGAAGAGAGAAACCGGCTACTGGCAGAATACAAAGTAATGGAACTTCTCTCACTGGAGGCTTTGTTGGGGCAGCATCTGGTGGTTTTCACTTTTGTGAATATGACTGCTGTCTGCCTGGCACTCAGTCACCTCTGGGAATGGCCCTGTGGGTAGTGAATAAGTGGCAATAGCCACGGATGTTTGTAATGAGATGGAGGGATCAGGTGTTCTTTGTGTTCTGCCCACAGCTTTTTATAGTAGATCTTGTATTGTCATGTTTTTTCTGTGATGGCTTGCTGAGTATCTAACACTTGTATAGAAGCCTGTCAGGTTAGGTTTCATCACCTGATTGTCTGCTGATCCCTCAGGACTCTTTCTCTGGGACAGTTGTCTGGCCTTAGTAGTGGATCTTTGGGCAAGGGGATTCTAGGCAATGGCCACCTGACCAGTCTTTTAAAAAAAACAAAACAAACAAACAAACCAAACAAACAAAAAAAAACAAAACAAAACAAAAAAAAAAAAAAACCCAAAAAAAAAAAGACTTTGACACTCAGTTCTAACATCTAGCTAGAAGTACATACAATGTTTAAGTCAGCCTGTAGAGGAACCTGATCCTGGCAGATGACATAAGCTTCCCTGCCATGGAAAGATGATTATTACTCACTATGCTGTTGATTCTCTTGATTACTGTGTTGCAGAAAGAACTGAGCCAGAAGGATCGGCACTTACAGCAGCATCAGACCAAACTGGATGAAACACTTAGGCAGCTTTCTGAGGCCAGCTGCCAACAGGTATGGAGCAGGTTGGGCTGCACTGGTGCCCTGAGAACTGGCACTTACCTTGGTGGCTCAGTTTGTGCTGACTCTTCTTCTCCACTCACAGATGGGTTTGGAGCGGGAGCTGGAGCACAAAGAGGCCCTGCTAGCTCACTGCATGAAGAGAGAAACCGAAGAGGTATGGGAATCCTTGGTCTACAAATCGGACGCTTGGAGTCATGTTTCTGTCCAGCACCCTCTAGCTACCTATCTCCAGAAGTCATCCTCTTCATCCCAGAGGGGTCTGGCTCTGCAATCTCATTGTCAGTGCCCTAATCAAGGCAGACTTAGCTTCATGTCAAAATACAAAGCATTTTGAGAAACCTGATCTAGGTTATGGTGTCCCTGCTCACTGCAGGGGGGTTGGTCTAGATGGGCTCTAGGGGTCCCTTCCAACCCAAAACATTCTATGGTTCTATGAAACAGCAAGGGAAGCACAGGAGTGAGTAGAAGCCAGAGACTCTCAGCTTCAAGCTTCAGCTCTGCAACTGGCTAACGGTTAGACCAGGGCTTAGCTTATCTCCTCTTCTTTCTGTTGACCCTGGTATTGAGCACTTGGAACTGTCTTGGTGGAAAACCCAATAACTGTCCCTGCACAGTGTCACTTGAACACTGATAGTACTCCTTAGTGCTTGCAGAGCCCTCTATGGTGTAGCAGCAAGCCCCTTCCTGTCTCTACCTCTTTCTTCACCTGTATGTGAGGAATCATGTTTAGTCTCTGACCTATAAGACTACCTGTGCAATCCTTAGTGAGTGTTTTTATCTGGTAGAAGATGAGAATTATATCACTGATGTGGAAAGTTTTCATGCCCTCCCATCATTTTGAAGTTTGCAAATTGGATCTTTGGGGAGGTTCTAACACATTCCTAGTGGCACCCGTCTTCCCCTGAACAGGTGACGGCTTACAGCAGTCATAGTGCTCAGAGCAATGGCTTTCTCCAGACAGCAGGAAAAGGAGCTGCTCCCACAGCCCACCGAGGGGTAAGTGCACCTAAGAGATATTTTCCCAGCCAGATGCAGATGAAGGCTCCAGGTATCCTGGAAGCTATTATCTAGTTAAGAGATATTTCCCCTTTCTTAAGCCCTGTGGCTTTAGATGGGAAGAAGGCAGCCTGGAGTTAGTCTGACTTGTGGTCTCTTGGGCAGACAAATGACTTGCAGCTGGTTCGTGATGCCCTTCGCAGCCTCAGAAACAGTTTCAGTGGCCATGATCCACAGCACCACACCATTGACAGCCTGGAGCAGGGCATCTCCAGCCTGATGGAACGGCTGTACCACATGGAAACACAGAAGAGGCAAGAGAGAAGGGTAAAGGCTTCCTAGGGCGCTTGGCTCTTAACTTCTGCCCCTCATACACAACACAGAGCTGAGCAGCAATGAGAGCTCCAACTGGTAAGTGACACTTTGTTCTCACTCTTTTGGCTTTGCACCCTAGATCCGGGAGAAATCACCGGCAAGCAGAGCAACAAATGAGTGTAGAGTCTCCTGGCCTCCCAAATCCAGTAAGTGCCTTTCAACTCCTGCCCTCCCACTGCTGAATTCATTGCTCAGGTTTCCTGGCTGGAGTCCAGAGCATAGCATCCCTTTGGGAATCTGCAGCCTCCAGTTTCTTATTCCCTTTACCAGAGCTCACTTTCCTCCCTTCAGTCATCTACTGTACAGATTAGACTTCACTGCAAAGGAAAGGGGGCAGAGACAATCTATGGCTGTTTATTTGTAAAGCACCATTACAGCGGGAGTCTGTCTGGGCTGCTTCGGTAGCACTGCAGTAGACCTATGACAAACAATTACCCCTGAGTGGGAAATGGGATGTCTTTTCCACTTTCCTGCTCGTTTGCACCATCTAGTGGAAACAGATAACTGTTGCCTCTTCCCCCGTTCCCCTCTCGGTGTCTAGCTCCTTTCCTATATGCATAACACAGCCCTTTCTGACACCACATTTCCTGGCTCCAGCTGCAGCAGCTCCACGTTTACTTTTCACCATGAAAGCTGTTTTTTCCAATCACCTAGATTGGTGATTTTTTTCCTGTCACCTAGAAAGCCTATGAGGTTGTATTGGACTATAGGTACTGGGGAAAGACAGAGGCCCCCACCTTTCAGCTGTGTTGTAGTGTCCAGTAGCAGGGTAGCCTGGAGGGACAAGATGTGGAGGAAGGTAGGAGAGAAACTCAGAAGCCTGAAGTGGATTGTGGGGAGTACTTGCTGGGTTCTCCCTCCTTTCCCATAAACTGCAGGTTTTAAAGCAGCCAGTTGTGTGTTCTCTGTATGCAAACTGTACCTCTCCCTTTTTGTAGACTCCACCCTCCTCCACTGCAGTACGAAAATCGAGTTGTACAGCCATAAGTGTAGAATGCCTTGGGTGTAAAGAGCTCTAAGAGGTGGTTCCGGAGACTTGTTAAATTATAAAGCCTTTGAATGGGTGTCCATAGTGTTTTCTGCATGCTAGGAATCTTAAAACTGTAGTTACTCAGTGTGAGCCTTCGTCTGCTTCAGCTTTTGTCACAGCACATTGCAGGGAAGCAGGAAACAATGCAGTAGGCTGAGAGAGAAACACAAATAAGCAAAGAAAAATCCATGCACAAACATCCTGGCCAGCTAGAATGGAAAGATGGGGAGGAGACAGAACCTTTTTTCTTGATGGTGATCAGTCACTTCATCCTGCAAGTGAAGGCAAGTGATAATGTAGCTGTACTGGATGCGGTACTGTTCAGTCACTTTCTCTTCAGGAAAGGTTCTCCTGTCACTGCTGAGGTGGGG
>JMFS01104754.1:0-14456 GCA_000699545.1 Podiceps cristatus
GGTGTGGTGTGGCGGCACCCTCCCACTGTCCCAGCCCCTGTGCCCGCAGGCTCCTGGCTTCTCACACCTCTCCCCAGGCCACCTTTAATTTCAAACACTGTCTGTTTTGACTTTTGACTGTTTATTATTTATTAAAAATACTTTCAAAAATACGGCCTCATCTTAATTTCATCTGATTTTTATGAGGTGATGGACAAGTCCAAGCTAATAATAAACAGGTAGTGGCAAACCTTTGCTGAGTCAAACAGACATTAAGTCAGCAGCACTTCCCTATAATGCCTTCAATGTTTCGACCTTCAGTGTCTGTTGTTGCTTTTTTCTCAAATTCCTTTACAACAAGCACTCTATGTCACCACGACATTATTTTTTAAAAAATAGGTTATTTAGATGACAGGCAACATATAGCCTCCGTTTATCATTTATTATTTCATTGTAACCTTTAATCAGCCATTTTGCATCTTTGGACCTGAGAAATGAGTGTAGTGATGTTATCTTCCCCGTAGCAGTGAAAGGAGACAAGCTAGAGAAAGGCTGACTTTTCCTTTCCCACAGATGAGCATTCGAGGACTGAACACAATTGTCAGAATTGTAGTTCATAAAAATCAACCTTCGTGGGGACCCCTTGTCAGCCTGGTCGGGGGTAAAGGGAGCAGCTGACCCTGTCAAAGGTCTTTGTTCAACTGACAGCCTGGCAGATGAGGAGTGCTCTGAAAAAGGCAGCTGAACGTGAGCAGCAGTAATTCCTTTGGTTGGGGCAACCTGTCCTGAGCTGCCATTTTCCCCAGCTACTTGAGGGGTGAGTGTGGGTGTAGTTTAGCCCAAACCAGTCACCAGACCAAATCCAAAACACGGTACCCGCTGAAAACAGAACAAAACTTCAGCTCAGTCCTGTCTGAAACCAGGACAGTGGGGTATGTGCGTGGGAGCTCAGCAGGTCCCTGAGCCCCAGGTTCGGTGTGCCCAGGGTGCCTGCTCCCCTGAGCCATACGTCCAGCCAAGTCACAGCAGGAACAGCCTGTTCTCACTATTGGAAGAACCCGCTCCTGTCAATGTGCATAAAGGTAACGTATTACCTTGTATTTTGGACTATCTTCTTTTCAGAGCACTATATAGACATGAAAAAAGGTGCATCCTTCATCAAGTTTCTCTGTCTACTGTAAGGTTAGGTAACAAATATTTCCTAAGTTATGGCTCATGGATTTTAAAAGAACACATTTACATGATGCAGTTTGTGGTGCATGTGCATGACCATATTACTACGGTGTGAAAGCTTTTACCCTCTTATATTTTTTAATATAGATATGTAATATGTAACAATAACCTACATATAATGTAATAATATATATAAATATGTAATATATATGCATAGATAGATAACAACCAAAACCCAATAGCATTAGTCATTCATTCCTTGATGGTTTGTCATGTTACAGAAGAAAAGAATTGCAGTGAAATAATTTTAACTGCTGCCTGTTTGCTTGTCCATGTACAATATTTTTTATTATGTTTATTTTGCTCATTTTCTTATCTCAATGACATTCTTTGGCACTGAATTATCTACATTCCAGTGTGTAAGTATATTTCTTTGCTTTGGTAATTACCTTTTTATATAATTATTATCCACGGCCTTTAAGATAGGAACAAGGAACTGGGAAATTGTTGTGGATGCGAGTGTGTGTATATTGAAAAGCGAAATGAGAACCAAGAAAAGGATTCAAAGTAGTAAAGACAACAGCAACATAGGATTAAAAAGAAAGGAAAATGACTGTTGTGAAGACACATCTGATGAGTACTTTATGTTGTTGTTTAGGTTAGAGACTGACCAGGTTAGATTGATGTGTCTGGAAACCCTAACACAACTTGCTGATGAGAAGCAGAGTCAAGTCATTGTTTCTGCCAGTTGCCCTGTTTGTTAAGGCATACAATGTTTAAAATGAGTTGCTCTGTGAACAGAAAGATTAACAAAGTCTGGTTTCTTGTGGATATATTTTCTGTGCCCTTCCTCCATAACCTGTCTTCACCTAGTGCATCCTATATAAGCACACTTTTTCCCATTAAATATCTCTAGTTCCACCCTATGTTCCCTAAATTCTCACGCAATGCCTTCTCAGGCTCTCCAGCTCAGCAAGAAGTAGCACATGCCCTACCTTTTTCAGAAGTCCCTGGGTGCCAATTGATCATTTGCTAGACCTGTGCCAGACAAAATGTTCAGGAGCTGGCAGGCTGGCTGCCTCCCACCAGGTAACACGACCTGGTGCTTCACTCCTCCTCCTGACTGAAGCACTCCTGCTGTAGTTGCTTTGCTCAGGTACTGATTTTCAAAAATCATATAGGAACTCGACATCTTCAAGCGTTGCTACTGTAGGCCACCATGCAACGTGGAGTTACAAGCCTCATTTCTTTAGAATCCCGGCATAAAGTGCAGGTTTTCACTTGTGCATATACAAAGTTCTCCCTTTAACTTCAGTGTGAGATTCCATTTTTTGAACATTAGTATTAAAGTGCAGCAATAGCAATTAGATCATTGAAAGCGTGCCAGCTGTATGCCGGATACCGCTACTACTAGCAGGGGGTATGAAAATGTATAAAGGTGCGGAGAAGAGGTACACAGACAAAGACAGAATAAATTCTAGAGCTAAGAATAGAAATTAAAAGATAACGATAGTTTTGACCTGTCCTTTCCTGGCTATGGAGACTATTTCTTCAAGCCTTGAGTCTGAATGTATCAAGAATCTCCAGCAAAAATTTCCTGGAACTGAATTTTCTAATTCCTTTGTGGTGCTGTATGTGTCACCAGCCAAACAATTGTTAGAGAAGGATATCAAAGAAAAACTGCTGATAAATATAAATTCTATTGTTTTCCATTTTTTGTTAAATAAAAATACATTTTCTTTAGTTTTAAATTTTAAATAGGTGGCATTTATATAACAAATGAGAAATTACTTAACAAATGTAGCTTTCAGTGATCACTGTTGTGCAGACTAAAAAAGCCATGGGTCTTCAGCTATAGATCACTTCTGAAACTGCACAAATGTTTCAAAATCTCCAGATAATTTTTTCTCAATCATTTGAATTTATTCACTGTAAATAACTTTTTTAGATTTGTTCAGTAAATGCTCTAGTTGTAAATATTTCAGAGTTGTTTTGTTTGTTGTTTGTCTTTTTATAAAAAGAGGCTGTTTTTAAAGGATGCTGTCAAATTCTAAGAACCTGTTAAAATGGTTTCAAGTTACCGCTTTTCTGCTAAGCTTAACTGTATGTTTTTATCATTCAGTTTATCATTTTATTTAGGTCAGAAGCAGGAACTTCTGGATGCATAAGGCTTTGATCTGCAAAGATATCTGAGCAGTTGGGCTACCTGTGATGTTGTGCTGTGTCTGTGTACAGATAAAGAACTGTGTACAGCTGTTGTGTACCTGTAATAATTAAATATGCATATAAAGACTATACAAAAAGTGTTGGCAAATGCATAAGGGGCCTGCCTTCAGCATTTTTTCCCCTAGAGTATTTCTGTTGTTATAAACTTAAATGCTACAAATAATCTTCTCTACATGTATTTTTCAGCTTTCTTACTATTATTTTTCTACCGTTGTAACAGTTTCCCCTCTGGGATTTTCCCACACTGGGGACAGAGACAGTTTTCAGCTGTCTTGCCTGACCGTGTTCAGTTAAAGCCTTGATCTAATTGAAAGAGCCAGCCAGAGATAGTAGCTAGGGACTTAAGAAACTCAGGACAAATCCATAGCTAAAACAGAGCGGTTACGCTGTGATAGCTATGCTGGTATTAAGTGCTTCTTGCGGCCATTCTGTTCTGGAGTAGAGTTACTTTGTCTTGCAAAAAATGCTGCATTTACTTTTTTGGAATACCAGTCTAGAAGCAAGAGCTCACCCACATGTTCCTTTCCCGCCTGGCCACAGTGGAATTAGTGGAATTAGACTAGAACTTTGCCTGTCATTTTGGCTTAGTAGGCAAGTATCCACAAAATTTTGGTTGAGCAGAAGCCATGCAGTCCACCAAAGTCTGTCTCTTTACCTAGATGGAGGCTAAAATCAGTAAGGGTAAAGAGTTCACTTTCAAAGACACCGATATAGTTGAATATAACTATATATGGAGAAAGCTTTATTGTTCTTTGTGGTTATCTTGGCAAAGATGTGAAGCCTTAGGAGACAAAACACTTCATTTTGCTAAATCTCTCATGTTCATGCCCACTTATTTTATTGACAGCCCTCCATGCCAGAAAAAGGATCAAGTGGGTTAAGAGACGTGACATTAGATTTATTGTGTGTGAGCGGTTTACATCATGTTTAAGTAATATTGTATGACAGGCTTTTCTATAACCAGGAACTTAATGAATTTGTGCAAGAGTTAACGAAAGTTAAAAATGATGCAGTAGGAGAACAGCACATCAAGCATATTTGTTATTATAAATCAAATTAAGGCATTTTTATGAGACATTTTGCATGTAATGAAAAGGAAAAAAAAATGCAGCCATTTCACTGAATACGAATATTGTGCTCTTTTCTCGTGCACAGAAAACTAAATTAGAGTAGACGTAATCACTGGAGTACTGTTCAGAAATGCGCTGAAATGGGATAGAGTCACTATATGACTGACCTCAGTGGATTTGATGGATGCGAGGTATTTTTGAAAAGGTGCCAGGTACTTGGGAGCCTAGCATCGGCCTTATCCGTTTGAGGAATGCTGCCCAAACTCATACTTTAAAGGGGAAGGAACTGCTTGAAGAATGGGAGGTAAGAGCATATATCTGTGAAGGATTTTTGCAAAATAATGGACTACAATTATGCTTTCAAAATGGATTTTAGCCAGATGCATTCTCTGCATTTTATTGTGTATGAGTTCAAAGGTAGCTGAAGTTAGAATTACCTCCCTTTTCTGTCTGTAACTGCACCAGAAAGATGTATTCACCCACCACACGATTCTTCTGACCCTGCAGAGACTTTATCAGAGGCAACATGCCATGTGTCGCATGGTCCTCGATATGGCACTGCCTCAGCACAGAGGCTCTGGCTCTCTGCAGACTTGACCTCGTCCATCACAAACAGTAATTTTTGCCTGCTTCACTTCTGACCTCTGAACATGTTTCTAAGCCAGGGAGCCACAGCATAAATAATGTGTCCTGAGAAGCCTCAGGTATCCATTGGCATAGTTTGGTACGGTGTGTACAAAAAAAAAGATGCTCCACATGTAAGTCATGATAGGCCACAACCAGATGTGTTTGAGTGGTTTGAAATCTAGACGAGTCTCATTCCTACTCACCCTGAAGAACCAGGATCTTTAGAGCAACTCAGAGGAGCCAGGAAGGGCTCTTAGCTGGGAGCTGTGTAGCATCGGCTGGGAATAAACAAGCATGAGTTGAGACCAGCTGAAAATGGCCCAGTATTTTTAAAATGTGAGAAAAAAGATTAAATATCACTCATTTAGTCTAGAAATTACCTGCGTAGCCAGTATTTTTTAGACTGATGTGTTCAGATGTTACGTCTACGATTATATATATTATTATAGCAAACTTTGTGTGTCACATTTTACCAATCTAACTAGTTTAAACTACTTTAGTTAAAACATTACTGCCGGAAGTACAGAGGCTGAGACTAATGTTATATATTCATAATTCAAAGCTTTAGCATGTCTGAACATACTGCTTTCAGCAAGAAGGTGACAGCAGTTTGATGTTGACTGTAGAATACTATCAGGCACTAAGCATGCAAGTTTCTATCTGAATGTGGTTTTTTAAATGGATTTTTATTTTATTTTTTTAAGGTTTATTAGCTTGAGCTGAGAGACAATAAGGCAGATGACTGACCGCTTGCATGGACATATTTAGTTAAAGAGATGGATGAAACATTCACCACAAAGCACCCTGACTATTTTCTTCTGGGCATTATGATCTCAAGCTGGTGGCTTCCATTTGGACCTAAAGCAAAAGGGAAGTGTTTTACATGTTCTGCAGGAAGAAAGAGGATGTGTTCATAACCAGATTGAGATTTTAGATGATAATTATTTTTTCAGTTTCAACAAACGCATTTTTTTTCATTACTCCCCCCTTTTTTTCATTACTTCCCCCCCCCCCAAAAAACCCCCCCCCGCAATTTGACAGACCACTTAGATTTTTGTAAACAGAACTCTCCACTGATCATAAATATTCTCTTCTTTGCTACCAGAGGGCAACATACTTGCTTCCAATCCTTGATTACTCACAGGTCAATTTTCTGATAGGTTTTCAGTCCCTTTCTACCTCTCAGCACACCAGACTGTGGACATTAGGATAGCACAGGCAGAACAGAGTGGGAAAGGCCACTCCGGGGCAGATACCTGATGCTCTGGAGGCTGTAGTGTTCAGCCAAGCAATGGCTTACCTACTTGCTCACAACAATCTACTTGAATCCATAACTTCTGTACTTGAGAGCTTGTATGAGCAGCTGGGTTGGATCAGACAGAGACTGGTGACATATGACTTGTGTAAGAACTTGTTAAGCACTCTTGGAGACTCTGCAGCATCTTCTGGAAGAGAAGTGGTATTTTCATATTTTGTTGGCTTTACAGGTATTTTTAAATGACATTTCCCAATCATTTTTTAACAAATACAAATTTTTGTTAAGCACAGTATCCCGCGGCAGGGAGGTGCACAGCTTAGCACACATTAATTGAACCAGTATGTCCTCGTGATTGTTTGGAATTTGGAATTAACACTAGATACCAATATGTGTTGTATGGGAACAGACAGTGAGCTATCAGCCCCTGCTCACTGACAACAGAATAATCTGACAACAGAAAAAAAAATCTTCCTTCTAAATACTAACAAGTAAAATATATATACCCATATACTGATATATACCCAGATGGGAAAGGGCTTGGGTCCTTCCCAGTCCCTTTTCACAGTTCTGGTGAACACCTTGTACATCCAGCCAGTTTTCAAACCCCACTTTTCTCTTACCTACAGGGATAACCAATGTTTTGTTAAATGATTCAAAATGTTCCCCTTTCACCTATCCACTGGCTTCTTATGCAGCATGAGAATTAAAGGAGAGATTTTTTTTCCAGAAGGAAAATTCCCTGCTTGTCATTTTCTCCACCCACAGTAGGAAGTTAACTCATCGGAAAAACTTTCAGCCTGCTTATTGACATTGTGGACATAGATGTATAGCCAAACGCTTAGACTGAGCTATTTGTTTTGCTTTGATGGTTATGTAAAATAGTAAAATAATTAAATAAATAGTGTATTTCGTACATGCAGATTATTTTTCCCTCTAGTTTTTATATATATAAGCACATTATTACATGTTGCAGTATTCATTATTATATTGAAGTATATATTACTATGTACATATTATATATATGTGTATATCATTTGGATCCTGGCAAGTATTTGTTTTAGTCCTGTTCATCTGATTGCACTAGGTTTATATGTTAATTCTCTAGGTTCATTATGTTAATTCTCACACACATATTTAAGCAGCAGCACTGGCAACAATGCTGTATTGAACTGTACATGCAACTATGATGAGGCACGTATGCTAACAAATCCTTCCCACCTATGGTGACCTAAGATAGAACAGATCTTTTTATTAGCTGAGAATGGAAGTTTACGTGTCAGAGCCATAGGAAATGCTAGCCTGAACCAGGGGTCCCATTCTGGCTAAGCAGGCAGGTGCTAAAAGGGAGAATTTGGGTAGGAAAGCAGTAACGGTTGAGGTCTTCCACAGAAGAGAGAGCAAAGTTCTTTCAAACAAAAGGCAGAGTAGCAAAGCCTCAGAAATTGAGCTTGTCATTACTGCGTGCAGTTTTCAGCACAGCAGATGAAAAACTGGAGCTAACTGAGCAGCTGGAAGCAAGAACTGTTTTCCAGGAAAAACCTGCCTTGAAAAGTGCTTTGTGTGCATGTTGGATCTGGGGAGGCAGCCATGTGATTTTGCAGTTTGACTCTAATTGTGCTCTGACAGGCTTGTATTTTGAAGCTCTTGGGTTGGGGCAGTGGCTGAGGACAGGCGCTGTTTCATATGATTCCGTTAGGCTTTTGTGAAGCAGTTTAAAAGTACAAAAGCAGCAGATAGATGCTGTGCGTAATAGTAGTGTTGTGTAAGTTATTGGCATTTTGGAGGAACATGGTTTCTGATACTGACATCCCCCCAATCAGAAATTAATCAGGAGTAAAGATGATTGCATACACGTGGCTGAGACACTGCTACCATAGCAGAGACACCTGTACCGTAGCACAGATGTCAGAAAGTGTACTTAAATCCCTTTCCCAAATCGCAGTAAGTCACAAAGCATCTTTCACAGAACTGGTAGATAATTTCCCACGTTCACAGACCGGTGCACACTTAGGCCTGCACCGCAGTGTAACTGACTTGCAACCAGACAGCTTCCTAACATCTTCACAGTGTCCTCAAGGCAGGTGCCTTCCGCACTTTCCCTCCTTACAGTGCTTTCCTTCTGCAATTAGCGTAACTTTCACAGTTTCCCTTTACAAATCTACCTTGATGCACATTTTTCTCCCTGCCTCTGAAGACAAAGTACAGCCAAGGAGGGGATGCGTGCTGGTGTGCAAAGGGAGGAAATGGTTCTCCATCGGGTTGTTCCCTTGGTGCTGTGGCAGAAGGGTGACGATGTGGCCTGATCTGAGAAGGCGTCAGGCTGCAATCTCTTTTGCTTCTTCAGCTCTGGAGTTCCTGTGCATCCTGTATGTCATCCTGCCTGACTCTGTATTGAAGGCTGACAAAATGCTCTCTGTGCAGGCGGTTGCTCAACATTTTGTAACAACCAGGAGTCTGCAGGTCTCCTCCCTTGGCTAGAAACATCAAACCTTGGGAGCCTTTGGAGCTCAATGGAGGCTGGACATATATTCTAGGGAGCAGGAAGGGATTCCACCGGCAGCAGCGTATGAAACCAGTGGTGCTTCTGAGGCACAAGAGCCCCATGCGTACTGGAACAAACAGATGAATGATAAAAGCTCATGATTCAGCAGGCCTGTGGGGAATTATTGCATACTCTCAGAAGGTATCTACAGACTTTGTTAAGCATATAGCCTACAAACTCTCCGTGGGCTGAAAAGAAGACCTGCACAGGATGTTTACTGCAGCTCTCATAACAGCCCTTAGGGAGATAGTGATGAGTATTCAAGAGGAGTTTGTAAAGGCACAGCATGTTGTTCACACCCATCCTGAAGCAGAGCAAGCTAGTGGAGACCTCTTCTCTGAGGCCTAAAAAGCGCTATGTGCAAAAGTTTAGGAGTAGCAGCGCCTGGGCTGTCTCCCTCCTGTAACTTCTCCCACAAGCAGCCACGCTACAGCAAAACGCCAGCTTGCCTGCACATACTGCCTTCAGCCCCCTTAACACAAGTACATACAAGCTCCTTCTCTCACCCCATCCTTGCTGTCTTTCACCTCACCAAAGCCCTAAGGACCAAGCATGGATCCCCACCTGCATCCTTTCTAATTACCAAGACTGTTCCTCTTCTAATGCTGAATCGCCCCTAGGATTGCTCACTGTCCCATATCAAATCAATCCTACCGATTGCGCTGTGCTAGCCTGAGCTGAGAGCCCTCTGAAGAATCTTGTGCTTGCTCTCGCCTAACTCTGCTCACGGTGATGCTAAGGCAAGGGCTAAGAGCCAGCCTCATTCCACTGCTGCGTCAACCTGCACAGATCCGCTGATTTTATCCTGGACTCAGATATAAATGAGAGTCTTGCACATGGTGAGGACATGATGCCGATTTGGGAAAGGAGGCGACTGTGGGGTAGACACAGCGACAGGGATGTGTGTGGGCCAAAGGAGCACTTTGGAGACCTGTATGTGCCTAGTTGTCCTTACCTACAGGGTGCAAACACCAAGTGGGTGGGCATCTGAGAAGGGGGGTCACTGGCAGATATGCACATTTAAAACAATTTCCAGTGCTGAAGTTACAACAAGTGAACAGTAAGGCCTAATCTTCAAGTATCTGTGATATTAAATGATAAAAGTATGTTTCCTATGAAAATGAAATACAATTCAATCTTTAGCTTAAACTGTATTGAAAAGGTGACTGGCTTTTCAAAAGCACTGGTTTTCAAGTCGCTTTGGTGAAGTGGGTAAAGCATTTGGCACCATCAAGTGGTAAAACGGTGTACTGCTTATTCAAAGCGGTATAAAAAGAGGAACAATTATATAGCTGTATATTAGAAGGTCGCCTAAAGAAATCTTTGAATACATTTTACTAAGGTTATTTGAAAAAGTTCCTGAGGTTTTTGCAGGAAAAGCACTGGATCTAAATGTTTGTGTCTTCAAATCTAACTTGGATCACTCGTTTCAGCTTGAGTAATCAATGTTGGTATTTTTCAATCTAAAGTACTGAGGTTGATTTTATTTAGAGGCGATCAACATGGAAATAATTAGCTTAGGATGAAAGCTGGTATAGACTTCTCTGTTATTCCCCTTTCTTTGTGATGCTTTAAAAATGTTTGTTAGTTCTATAAAATGGGAGCAGAAGGAGTAAGCTGAATTGTTACTAGGCTTGCTTAACTTCTCTTTGCTGGCCATTGAGTGGGCTTGAATAGGGCCAGTCACTGGCAAAGGCAGTCTGCAAAAGAGACGACTGTAGGCAGACAAAATGAGTAGAAATGAAATACAGAATTTAAAAGAGCACAATTAATTTGTCTCTAAAAGAGTAACAACAACAAAGTCCTTTGCTAGGCCAAACCCAATTCTGCAATCTGAAGAGATTTTAAATTACGCAGTAATCATGCATCATTTAAATTAGTACCAGCCTTGGTACAGATAACAGTTAATATATGCATAATTTGATTAAAGAAATAATTGACCTACCTGTGGGGTAAAATGATCTATAATTATCCTGGTTGATTGTTACATAAATGTTTGTAATTTTGTCAGTGTGTGCTTATCAAATAAGGATAAAAAAAGACCTTTTTGTTCTAAAAAAAAAAAAAAAAAAAACAAACAAAAAACCCTCACAACAAAAAAAACCAACATTGCTCCCATTAAAATAACCCTTTTCGTTACCTAAAAATTTATTTTAATGAGAAGCAGACTTGAGTGGATGAGATCACACAACTGAAGAGAAAGAAGAGACAGGCAGACGAGCTGATCTCTGAGAAGGAAATGGAGATAATTTGTGCCAGGCAGGAATTAAAAGAGCAGCAAACCAACCTGAATAACAGTGAACAGAAAATCCTCGTGTTACAGTCAGAGGTATTTTTCCTGGTATCACTGAATAACTCGAAGCATTTATTTGGATTGACTCTTCATGTTTATCTGAGGGAAAATATCTGATGCAGAAAATATTTCTCCATTTTGCTGTGGATACAGAAGATGGAATGCAGCTTATCAGAAAAGAGAATTATTACTGTTACAGTTTAAATTCCTTAAACCTACTCTTCAGTCAAATAATCACAATATTTTAGTAACAGGTGAAGACTTAATTCTCTACTGTTTGAAATCAGCATTAACTGAGTCTAGGATTCTGCTAATGGAAAGTGGAGAGCATTTGCAGACTATAGTAGGCTCCTTGAAAGTCAGGATGCTCAGCATCTTTCTGCATCTGTAGCTTGTAACATTATGCTTTTCATATATCTCTTGGACTTCCAAAAAGGGGCAAGGAAATTTGAAGGGCCTTTTGTGAGATCTTGACCAAGTTTTAAGTTACATGCAGAAAAAATCCTCCAAATTATCTTTTTAAGCACTGGATACACGTGACTGCAGTAGATTGTCCAGCATCAGGAAAGGAGAATGTGGTCAGAGAGAAAAGGGCCAGTGATTCCAGCAGTAGGCAGAAGTGCACAAAAACCCTCTCTCAGTTTGTCCCAGCGTTAGATGCTAGAAGCCCAAAGACAAAGGCAGAGAAGTTTGTGGTACTTAATAAAATGGCACTCCTGAATGAATAATCTAGACCAAAATATGTAAGGCTGCCTCTGTTAAAATATTATAGAAGAAAGAAAGAAAGGCAGACGCCTTTCAAAGAACACTGGGGACAGAGACAAGGGAGATACGCTGAGTTTTATAAAGCCTACAACAATTCTTCTGTGTAATTTCCTTGTATAGACCTCAGCCGCTCATCGTAAGAGAGTGACTGACAGCAGCAGTCTGCCGTCATCCTCCAAAACGCAGCACTTGGCGGGGAAGAGGAGGGGTTGCTGCAGGCTTTGTTGTCAGCAGAAAAGATGATCTGGGGAACGGCAGCACAGTGCTCTGCAGGCAGAGGTGTCTCAGCTCCCCCCAAACGCCGAGCCAGCTCCAAAAGGGAGCCATGTATCCCCAGGTGAATCCAAGCAAACGCACTTTGCCTTCGGCTCGGCTTTCTGGCTGGGGCTCTGCGCGGAGCTGGCTTGTGTCCTGCGCTGGAGCGCAGGCGGACTGCACTGAAAGGCTTCTCGTGTCTGCCTCGGAAAGCTTTTGTAGGCATACTCTCAGTAATGGAGTGTTTCATTTCAGGCCTTTGAGAGGAGTCTGCTCCATAGGTCACACATCCTTCGGCTTGATCCTCATGTCATCTTGGCTCTCTCTGAACTCAGAATTTGCAACACCAAAGGAGCATGCAGGGATGTCACTTTATCACACAGATAAAACTGTGGCTTGACAAGTGGAAGAAAAAAGCAAAAGTACACAGACATGTCAAAAAGGAATATATAGTCTGTGAGTTAATTGTATTTACAAATTAGGTGAAAAATGAGGAACCTTTAGAGACTTGCTCTGTTTCTAACCACTCATTAAGCAAAAGATGAAATCAGGATGTGCGGCAGATTTTCAATAAGCAAGCTAGTTCTTATCCCAGAGTACTGGCATCCCAAATGAGTGGCATATTTTACAGGTAAGCTGTCAGTTACTCAAAATTTGAATCCTCATGTTGATGTTATTTTGCCTCCTTGTGTGTGTACCATTGCCAAGCTAAAGCGATGTGCAGTACAACAGCAGCCACAGAGCCGCCATTTTCTAAAAAGAGAAGAGAGGTTCTGAAATTGCAAATGGCTCTGCCAGATGTGGAAGAGGAAATATTATTTAAAATAGTGATAGCGCAAGAGTAGACAACATGTGGTTATCAAGTGATTTGGTTTATCTGAGTTGGAATCTTGAGGGCACAGGTCTCAGTTCCAGACCCATTCTATTTTCAGTCATCAGTTGTGCTCTTAGGGAGGTTGAAGTCACTCTAACTGGGCACCCAGTTCTCTGAATGCACTCTGCTCATCATGATGGATTACAGGCAGTTGTTCCCTATTCACTTTTTTGAAGAGAAAAAAAATAATGAAGCTTTATCCTGATGTTTGCTGATTCTACAGTTGACTCTGCAGAGGCATCCTTTTTACTGTGAACCCCTTTTAAAGAATTTTTTTTCTTTTTTTAGAAGAATCAATATCTTAAGTGTTCTGCATAAATTGGAAAATCTTATAAAATCTAATCTTTCAGTGAAGTGTGATTCCTATCTTTGCATCATGATGCTAAAAAGAATGCATATGTAAAGATATAAAATAGATTTTATATATAATTAATTTATTCCTGATGGTTAAAGTTATTTGTTAAAGAATTACATTTTTATTTTGGTGATCTGGATAATAAATAGGCAAGAGTATCATCAGGTTGATTCAGTCACTCCCAGTCGTGCGGCAGCACAAACTTCCACTTCAGTCTAGAGATGTAGGATTTAAGCCCCAGAAATGGGCATTACATCCAGCATCACAGCAATAATTAAATGTGCTAAGCCTTCCAT
Organism: Podiceps cristatus; assembly: GCA_000699545.1. NCBI lineage: Eukaryota > Metazoa > Chordata > Aves > Podicipediformes > Podicipedidae > Podiceps > Podiceps cristatus. The sequence continues at coordinate 13,714 of JMFS01104754.1, forward strand.
CAGTATCAAGACCAATTCAAAGAAAGAATTCTTTCAAGAGGTTGAATTAAACACTTCTCAGCAATAGTTTGTGTACCAGCTTCTCAGTGTATACACACATAGACAAATGCTTTCTAACCCAATGAAGAGTCTAAACAGTCCCAGTCAAGAATTCCATTTCTGAGCTACTTGTGAAAGATACCATCCTTGCTTTTAGGATAGCGTCTTACCTTTTGGATATAAAGGAAACTCTCCAAGAAGACACAAGTAACTGCATCAGTTCTGCTGTGTTAAAATTAAATCGCATTGGATCTGTCATGATTATTTTACCTGTGTCAGAGATTGGGTTTGACCCAATAAATTTTAATTGTCACAGTATAGATTCACCAAGTTGACTTTCTTAATAAAGCATCATTTTGCAGTATGTGCCAGAACTGAAAGTTTACTATACGGCAGGTTTGGCACATAACTAGATAAATGGACAGAGAGGTAAACTGAAAACTGGCTGAACTACAGGGCTCAAAGAGCTGTGATGAGCAGCATGAAGCTCAGCCGGAGGCCAGTTACTAGTGGTGTACTGGGCTGCGTGAGGCGGAGTGTCACCAGTGGGCCGAGGGGGTGACCATTCCCCTCTGCTCAGCACCAGCAAGGCCACGCCTGGAGTGCTGGGTCCAGGTCTGGGCAAGCATGGACATACTGGAGCAAGTCCAGCCGTGAAGATGACTGGGGCCATGAAGACAGAATCACAGAATCACAGAATCACA
>JMFS01104767.1:0-29180 GCA_000699545.1 Podiceps cristatus
AGATGATGAAGCATTGGCTGAGGAGGGGCGTGCTCAGCCCCGCTGCTCTGCGGGGCCGGGCAGCTTGGTTGCCGAAGAAGGACGTACCAGGCCTGTCTCCGTGTGCTCCTGTCGACTTTGCCGTGCTTTGTTGGCTGTTCAGCTTTTCGGTTTTGCTTTGGAGTTTTGGGTTTGGATTCATTCAACTTATCTGTTACAGAATTGCCCTCAAGGATTAGGAGTCAAGCGAAGTAAAAGTGGTCACAGAGATCCATAAAAAAGGTTTGGTAGTGTCATCCAGAAATCGTTTGTGCGCTTGTGCGTGCCTTTTTTTTTTTTTTTTTTTCCCTTGCAGATTAACTTAGGTTAACTTCTCGTAACTTCTGGCATTGCTCCATAACGAAGTCAGGGAGGCTGCCAGTGTCAGTGCTGATGCCCCGTCCCCGGGGCAGCTTGACCAGCCGCAGTCACCTTTCTCCAGGCAGCCAGCAGCGTTGGCCCCTCCGAACGGATGGTGCCGGTGAAGTCCTAGCTGGAGCATCTCTCGTGTGATCATTGGATTTGCTATTTGTAGTATATTAAGTATCAGTTTTTGGAAGGTCTGAGTTTGACCTGCTGTGGAAATAAGTACTTTTGTTTTCTGTCTCGTGCGTGCGGCTTCATGGCCAGTGCGCTCTGGGGATCCGCATCTCCCACTGATTCTGCCCATGGTAAACTAGAAACTGATGATGTCAAGGTGGGGAAAATTATGGTATGTGGAAGAAATTTAATGTTGCTTTGGCACGGTGTTGACTGGAAAATATGTGAGTCTCCGCAATAGCTGTTCTGAATTAAGTGGTTCTATACCAAGTTTTTTTCCTGAACTTAATTAAGGGAGAGTAAGTCCATTGTTATATTAGTTTGCTGGTAGGTTAGAACAGCTTGTTTTAATAGTGTGTTTAAAGTTCACTGGTCACACAGCTTACCTCAGAGTTGAGGTGTCACTGTGCACAAAAAGTATTGAGCTCATGTTTGTTTTATAAATTAGTTAGAAAAAACAAGCAGAAGTAAGGAGATCGAGAACTACTTGACAGCCTCCGATTTGCCTTGGTGACCCAGAAGTATTTTGAACTTTGTCTTTAGACTGAAAAGCTATAAGCAACTTTGAAAATCATGTTAACGATTCCAGGTGAAAGAAGTGAGGAAATAAAAGCAAATTCACTCTTTTTCTCTTTTTTTCCCCCTTTTTTTTTTTCCTTCTTCCTCCTTTTTCTCCCTTTCCCAGCAAAATCAAGTAGGAAACTTACTTTCCTATATTTAGCAAATGATGTCATCCAGAACAGTAAGAGGAAAGGCCCTGAATTTACTAGGGAATTCGAATCTGTTCTCGTGGATGCTTTTTCTCATGTTGCCAGGTATGTTGCTATATTACGTATTTCTTCAACTTTTCTCTCTATAGATTTGCATTCTTGTTATATCAAAGTTGAATTCAGTTGGACTTTTTTTTTTTAAGTCTCAGGGATGCTTGTACCCTCTCTTTAGTAAAGATTTGATTCTGACTACTTTGCGGCTAGGGCTAGGGTCTATTTAGCGTTAACGTTTCTCTTTGGGCAAACTTGTTTGCATGTGAATCGGCCGCTCGCAGCTTTACACAGTCGTACTCTGCATGCACCTCCTGGGTACTTCATTTTGATTGTCACCAAAAGGTCTTGCGGATCTGGATCTGTTCGTGGGTGCAGAAACTGAATAGTGGCATGTGCTTTAAAGCCACGCGCTGAATGTCTCTTCCCCATTGTCAGAAAACTTTAAAAGAGCTGATATTTTGGGTCACTGGGTTCTTGTCAGTCTTCTGGTTTGAGTGCAGTTTCTTTTTGTATTGCTTGTTTTAACATTTATCTGATCATTAGTCTCCTTGCTAGAGGAGGGAAGAGTTTTATACGTAAAAGGGAAGGTGCAGCTACCATCGTATCAAAATTGGGCTATCGTTTAGTTAATATTTTCTCCTAATAATTCCTATTATCTCAACCAAACAACTCTAATGTTCTGTGAGTTTAGTGGTGTGCTGTTTGGGATGTCTGTATAACTTTCAGTGTGCTATATGAGTGCATTTAAGTGCCTAATGATCCAAACAACCTGCTTTTTAATTGGGATGTTACTGACTGAAACAACTGTTTAAAGTTAATACTCTGAATTGTAAACATGTCGAGTTGGGGGTATTTTATACCTCTTCTTGCAAATTCTGAGTGATAGCAAGTTTCTTCCTTCAAAACGTTTTCTGCCCTTACTTTGGGGTGGGAAGGTGAGGCACTTGCAGGCAATCTTTGGTTCCAATAAAAGGGGAAAATCAGCCACAAATTTGTTTTGCACAGTTTGTCTCAGACAACAGAAGATTCTCTCCAAACGTGCCAATATTGCAATGGATGCAGCTGCTAGTTGGGAAGATGCTGAACTATAATTATTTTCTAATCTTTGAACAGAGAAGCAGATGAGGGCTGCAAAAAGCCCTTGGAACGACTGCTTAACATCTGGCAGGAAAGGAGCGTGTATGGCAGTGAGTTCATACAGCAGCTGAAACTTTCTATGGAAGACTCCAACAGCCCCCAAACGAAAGGTAAATGCATATTGCTTTTGCTCTGTGCTTTATTTTGTTTTTTACACTGGTACATGTTTCACTGAGAGGAGTTGAGCTCTGGCCTCCTGTAGCTGGGCTGTTGCCAGAGCTGGTCATGGAGATCTTCAGGACTGTCCTGAGAGAAGTCTGGTTTTCCTTAAACCCGCGGTTCCAGTTTGCAAGTGTGTTGCCTTGTGGCTGGCAGTAAGGTTAAGTTAAAGCAATACGTGCTTCTGCTCATGCAGACAGACTGCTCCAGGGCTGCCTTTTGATGTGAAGGCAAGTGTAGGGTGCAGGGAACTGTTGCGTCGACCTTGAGAGTTAAAATTGTCCCACCCTACATGTCTAGGAGTGGTCAGCTGGGTTGTTACAGTGGCTTAATATTGTTCGTGCTTTCATTCTCATATTAATTGTTTTATTTTGCAAAGTTACTATATTTTATTGTGCTTCAGCAAGGCCTTTTTAATAACTGAAGGCTGGAATATATGCCCAGAAGCTTGTCTGGTCTCTTTTTTTTCTTACACCAGCTGACATCGTTTGGGGAGGACAATAACTGCATCACTTACCATTGTTAGAACATCACGGTTATAACCTTATTACTGTTTGAGACAGATGTGAGGAACCCAGCGTAAGCTGCTCGTGTTCACTGTGCTTTTATCCTACTTGGGCAGATCCTGCCTCTTGTTCTGTGAAGTATGTATCTGGTAGTGCTGTAACGAAGAGGCGAGCAGTGCGATGCCTAACCTAGGGAAGGTGAGGGTCATTAAAAATCAAGAGTGTTCGGGGCAAGGGAATTTTTGTCCACCTGGCAGTTAACTGGGGAGTGTCAGGATCTTCAAATCAGATAAAAATCACATTGCTGCTTTGACCAAATTTTGCTGTGTTCCCCACAGAGGCCCGATACTTTGAGAGTTGGCTCAGTCATTAGTAAAGTGCTCTTATGGCATTCTTAGGTGGTGAAAACAAGCAAGATGCATCTACTGGAGTTGGTAATTAATACAGAATTAATATGAAGACATGAGTGTTAATGAGACATGGGATGACATAAATCTATGGCTGTAGCTTTGTGGTTTTTCACACGCTGCTTTAGGCAGAGTTACTGGATGGGAGGTTTAGCAGCTTGCAGCAGAGGCCTTCCAGCTTCCCGGTATTTAAATATGACCTTCAGAAGGTATTGCCATTTTTTCCCCAAATGCCAAGACACCAACTGACCTGACTGAAGGGGTCGTCCCTCCTGTGTCAGGGCAGAGGGAGTCTCTGCTCTGAGTGGTGGGAGGGGGGAAGGCGTACAGTCTCTGTCAAATAGCTCGTGTTGGGCTCTTTCTGGTGTCTGGGCGCAATGCGTGACACCTGTTTGTCGTGAAAGGAGAGGATTTCCATGTCTGAATTCCAACTGAGGGTTTGAAACTGTTAAGTTACCTAGGTAGGTGTTTCACAATTGTTTAATTTTTAATCTAAACAAAGTGATACTATCTGTTCAGGAGACACAGTTGTGATTTCCTGGTGAACTGGCAACCAGCTGTTGCTCAGCGTTGTCCTCCCTTTGGCGGGCTGGTGGTACCACTCAGTCCTACTGCTGCTGTCTTCACAACTTAAAGCTGTTCATACAAAATCAAACCCTTCCTAAGTGTAACAGACCTTTGTCCGTGGGAAACAAAATGAAGAAATACAAGCATTTTAAGAACTGCTGTGTGCCCATCTTCACTTGGCGAGAAACTTAGTTTTTGTCTGGGTAATTGGACATAATAATGTAGTGTCTTGTATTTGAGAGAACAGTTCAGGCCTTTTCCTGAGTGTGACTATTGCTGCCCTCTGATCAATTTGTTGTAGAAGAGAAATTGAGGGGTTTAAACTAAGAGAGAAAGAAATTTGAAAAACTCAGCAGAGTTCTAAGTTTTTCTCCTTGTTTTGACTGGCTTGTTTTCAAATTAGCTTCTTAACGGTAGGAGCCAGTTTCACATGGGGTTTTTATGGATTTCCAAGATAAGTTTGTGTTTGTCCAGATTCTGGTGGGCGGCTATCTATTTTGCAGAAAGCTTTGTTGTAGTTACTCTAGTCTGTTTTCAAACAGGTGAAGATAAGCAAGATGGATAATAATGTATTGTGTTTTACGGATATAACATTTATCATAAACACGGAAAACGGTCATACACCACTCCTCCAAAGCCGTTCTGACTCCCTGGTTTTGTGTACACCCAGGGTAGACACAGATGAGAAATAAGTAGCATTAGTATCTGTAGACTGGTGCAAGGCCGTGCTGTTAAAACAAAATTTTGAAGCTCCTTAAGAGTATCAGGCACTGTTATAAGGAGTATTCTTTCTTCAGCCGTAGGTATGGCAACGAGTCTATGCAGGTAGCTCTCTGGCTTTTTCGTCTTGCAGTGTCTTAAATTCCTGGGCTGGTAGCTGCCGCTTTCCGAACAGGGTGGCTCTGCTTGGGTTGCAGCACACCACTTAGGTTAGGGTTGTGAAACTTGGCAAAATAGAGTTCTGTGTCGGTGAGGAAAGACATCTTTAAAACCTATCAGTGTGTGTTTTAATGGTGCAGCTTATTTCTTGTCTCATTAGTAGCAAGGCCTTGAGTTAATGTACAGCAATTCAGTTGGCAGCACAGGCTAAGTTCCTGCCTTGAAACAGGGTTGATTGCACGAATAATGAAGCTTTCCCTTCAGAGAGGCAGAGGGGACCTTCGTAAATATTACTATATTCCTGGGTTTTGACTTCCTCAGTGGTGCAGCTTACTGCCGTATTGTAGTCTTTCGGCTTCCTTAAGGAAATATGCACATACATTGAAATGAGCTTTTGAATATTGATATGTTATTTTAACTCTAATAAAAATGAGATTAAGGAGAAAGCAAATGCAAGCTTAATAAATACAGTTAGAGTGTTTCTTTTTACAAGCAATAGGGAAGAGAAGAACCACCTACTTATCTTAAAGCCTGGGAAAACTAGGTCTGTAGAGGTTTGATGTAAAATCCTTTAGGTAGTATAACCTATATAGCTGACATGTTTTCATTGTCTTTGTAACAAGCAGTTGAAGGAAGTCCTTGAATGTGCTCTGATGTGGGAGTGTCACACTGTAAGGCAGAACTGAACTGCTACCCGTCTGCTCTGGTGATGTTTATGTTGCAAATTCTGGCACCAGAAGTCAGACCCATATTAAAATACAGAGGAAAACGTCAGAGAGGAGAGCAGGCAGGGATGCTTCCAAGTACAGCTGAAATAAAGGCCCCTGAGGACAGGACTAGGTATACCTTTGGAGCAGATCAACTTCAGTTATGCTTGACCTAGGAGAGGCTAGCGGCGAATATATGTTGTAATGAGAACTTAAACATTATCATGAGTAATCTACCCCCAAAGACACAAAGAGTTAGAGCAGTTGGAGGCTACACTGGAGCATTAGGTTTCTCTTTATTTTGTTCTTCTGTGTCTTCTGGTGTTCTGTGATGGTCTTCTGTTTCCTTTAGGAAAGCTGTCTATTTTTTGCTGCTGTATTCAATGTTTTGTCCTAAATCACTTTCCAAAAGTGTCTTTCATATAAGTTTGCTTGGATCTTGCACAAGTTGCTAAACCCCTGGTGCTTGGAACCTAGAGCCTACAAAAGTTTAGTTTTAGCTGTAGTTTTGGGAGGCTCATTTTTTATTATGCTGACTGAGGATGATAGCCCTGCCAACACATAAAAACCCACTTAAATTCAACTGCTCTACCTTTCAAGTAAACAGTTTGCTATGTAACTTCCGAAGTGGAAACCCCTGGTTTACAGGTTTGCCTGTTATTCTAGAACTACAGTATCTGTTAAATGGTGTTTCCTTTCACGTTACCCTGTAGACAGAAGTTTCTGCTCATGCAACTTGTCATATAACTGTATGTGCAACTGTCAGAAGAGGTACATGATGTAGTTGTGCTGAGACTGATAAATTCTAATGTAAATTAAGGACTATTTGTTTCTTTTTAAAAAATGTGAACCTTTTGTAGTTCCCTGCAGTAAAAGGCATTATCGACATGGGGAATTCCTTACCATGTGGTGTGGCTGCTGCTTAAATGAGAAGATGAACATAACCGAGTCCTTGTGAGAGAAGATAATAATTTTATGTTGCCTTGAGATAAAGAAAAAACAAACACATAAACCCACAGTTTTTAACAGAGCAAAGATTTAAACTCCTAGTTATCCTTTTGAATGTGTGTATACATATTCCACAGTTGGTTTCTTTTTACTGTGCTATGAGCCAGGAGTCAAATCAAAGAAGCCTATTTACCTCTAAAACCAGTTGACAAGACATGGGAACAAAAAGGTGAACGCCCTAGATGGGAAGATACCCTGCGTTGCCAGCTTACAGGAAAAACTCATACTTTGTCACTAAGGTCTTTTGACACTGTAAGCTTCCTCAGGCCACTGGAGATGCAGACTGAAAAGTTGGTGGAGAAATACCTTTACAAGTCTCTCTGGATACTGCAACAGCAAGATAACAACGACCTGGGGTTTCACTGCAAAGCTGTTATGACAGCAATTGTCTGTCATTTTGGAGAAACAAAGTGCTTTGCTCTCTGAAGGCCTTTAGGGAGTAGTTCTATTTCTGAGCTGTGAAGAAGACCCCAATGAAGCAGAAAAGCTAACTTCATCTCTAAGAGTGGCTTCTTCTCTGTCTTCTTTATTTCTGTGTCAAGAATGGGCTCTTGATTCTCCTGGAAGAAGCTGTCCATATTCTACAAGGATGTCTTGATTGTTTCAGAAGATGTGTGTTGAATTCTGATCAGTTTTAGACGCTTGTATTGCTTGCTTTCCTCTTGTTGGATTTGACAGGCTTTTTCAGACATGTAGACTGCAATGGTTAAATACTTCTGGCTAGCAGATTTTGAAAGCTACCCAGGCAGGGTGTGTTGTAATTTATGCCTTGCTTCCTGCTCTCTTTCAGGGCTCCTTTTCCACCATATGCTCTTGAGCTTGAAAATAAGTGTAGGGGTTTTTTACTACTTTGTTGAAATGGAGATGGTGTTTCTAGAATTCTTCAATGAGGTCTTCTGCTGCCCCTGTTTACCAGTGCCCAAGAAAAAAGTGCAACAGCCCACATTTATGTTGTGCTACTTGTGCCCCAAATGCTACTTAAAAGGTGACTGCTTCAGCTACTGGTCGCTTTGTTCATCAGCTGCTGTTCATGTGCTCAGGCAGTGGCCTCTCTCCAGGTAGGCCAGCTAGTGACTGGTGCTTAGGACTGCAGATGTTCATGCACCTGTCTTCGGAGTGTTTCCAATCACACTCACTTGGTCTTGTTCAGATGGAAAATCCAATGAATTCTGAATCCTCTATGTTAGAGTAGTAAGCTAGCCTAAGACTGTGTCTTGTTGTAGACCAGTTGGCAACACAGCAGGACAGCATGAATAGCTCTTCAGCAGTTTGAATCCCAGCTCTCATTTTCATTTTCACTTGTGTGCACACTGTGGTCATGCACTCTTGTGTTGATTATCTTATTTTTATCTTTTGTTGGTTAATTACTTTATGATAAGCACACACAGGTGATAAGTAATTGATGGCACATTGTCTTGGGCTATGTAACTTTAAATGCTCTCCTTGGCGATTTTGTCATTTGTGCATCTCCTGTTCAACTCAACTGGTGTCTTTTGCAGATCTCAGTGGACAGCAGCTGTTTTCTTGTTGATCTGGTATCTTTCTTGCTTGTCAGTCAGATTATCAAGCACTCTCTTACATCAGTTGTATGGCTATAATACTTAGACTGTACCTTTTTCTAGCCTAGATAGCTTTGTTCTAGCATACCTCAAAAATTCATTTGGTTTAGGGTAACTATGTTTTCCGTGCTTCTTAGCCTCCCGTTGGGTAAGTCTGTTCCCTAACAGAGATGCATTTGTGTCTACCTCACAAAGGTCGTTCAGCTTTTGCCCCACAGAAGCAGGATATACAGGACCTCTGACTATCTCTCCATTAAAATAAAGCTTTTTCAGATATATGTCCCACCTGATAAGGCAGGCAAAATTCTATATTTAAGGACAGACTTTGTTTGCTTCCTCATTAGAATTGGGCATACTGATTTCATTTCAAATCAAGAGTGATCTTGGGTTTTCCTATGAATCAAAGTATATACAGACTCTTTCCTTTGAACTCCATGGTTATCTTGGTAAGACTCAATTCCATTGAAGAGGTGTTCTCAAGACTCTGTCCAAAGTTTTCTTACAAATTACTGTGGCTCTTAATAATTTTGGTGGCAAGGCTGAAGAACGGTCTGTCTTCTGAAGGTTCTGTAACTGGATCAAAGGCTGCAGTAACACTTATGACTCATTAAATAACTGTCTCTTCCCTTTCAAGCTAAGGTATGCTACGCTAAGGTTCATTTAACAAACGCTGTCTTGCTTTATGAAATCCTTACTTCTGAAGTGTTACAGGTTACCTGATTGGAGATTGGTTCATGTTCTGCCAATCGCTGTTGGTGCTGTCACACCGTGGAGTTTTACTTTCACAGAGCTGTCTTAAAGTCTTTATTTTGATGGAAGAAGGGAAGGTTGAATATCAGCAGTTACTTCGTTGTTTGTGGGACCACAGTGAGCATATGCTTGGTGCAAAAAGATAGCTTTAAATTCTTCTGTCCATATGTATCTTGGCATCAGTGCTTCATTTCTGCCGGTAGACATTCTCACCTGTGTACGTGGTAGGAACCAGAGAACGTGGCCAGGGTTCAAGACCTGCCATTTATTGACAAATAGGATGTTTACTTGCTTTTCCTACTTGTGTAAGAGGCACAAATATGTATGCAGTGCACACTGCTGATATGAAGAATGTATCCTTGTACTTGCATGTACAGAGATACACGTGTAGGCAAAGTCAACCTTTTATTGCTGTTTTGCATTTGAATGTTTGGAATGTGATGCCAACATTGGAGTCCATCTGTGGTCATCCTCTTTAGAGAACTTGATCATCAAAGCATCTGGTACGATTTTTTTGAAGTAGAGATAGTTAAGGTGGGCAGATCTGGCATCCAAATGAGTTGCTTCTGTGTGTCTTTAGTTGCAGAGGAGAAGAAGTCTTTAAAGCGGACTTTTCAGCAAATACAAGAGGAGGAAGATGATGATTACCCTGGGAGCTACTCACCCCAAGACCCTAGTGCTGGGCCACTGCTGGTATGTGAGACGGGTTGAGAGTGGGAGATCTGAAAGCCACCTCCTGTGTGGTACAGCCACAAGGTGGAGCTGCCAACAAGTGTAATGGAGAAGTTCAGTTGGGGGTTGAGCTGTCCATGTGAAATGGAGCAGATCCTTTTTTCATTGTGAACCACTGTGGCACTTCTGAGTGATTTCGGGAAGTGCAAACCAAGGTCTGAGTAGTACTGCCAGTAAAGAGTCTCAAAGGACTGCCAGAAGAACAGACCATATTTTAAGTTCTTTGGAAGATCAAGTGTGTAATCTCTCAAGCCCAAAGTTGTAACACACTTAAGAATGAATTTTTTTAGGGCATCTCACTCCATGAGCTATTAAACCTTTGATAGATTTGTATGGAGTTTGTTAGGAAAACCAGTTCTGAAGAATTTATTTTATGAAGACAGGCTGAGAGAATTGGGGTTGTTCAGCCTGGAGAAGAGAAGGATCTGGGGAGATCTTAGTGTGGCCTTTCAATACTTAAAGGGGGCCCATAAGAAAGATAGGGAAAAACATTTTAGCAGAGTCTGCTGTGATAGGACAAGGGGTGATGGTTTTAAACTGAAGGAGGGGAAATTCAGACTAGATACATGGAAGAAATTTCTTACAGTGAGGGTGGTGAAGCACTGGAACAGGTTGCCCAGAGAGGTGGTAGACGCCCCATCCTTAGAAACATTCAAGGCCAGGCTGGACGGGGCTGCAAGCAACCTGATCTGGTTGAAGATGTCCCTGCTGATGGCAGGGGGGTTGGTTTTAAAGGTCCCTTCCAACCTAAACTCTTCTATGATTCTGGGATTTTGAGGCTGACATGTTAGTGGTGAGGAAACAGTAGGAATGAAATGGACGATCGCTCTGACCATTTGAGGCTACAAAATGAGCCCATGTGGAACCATTGTTGATTTGAAAGGGGTTAAAAATGCACCATCCACCTGGTAGACTGTAAACATTGAAAAATGAAAAAACAAATGACAGTTGTCAAGGAAATAAGTGAGGAGTTTTTTTCTCTGCTGTTGTTTTTACCTCCAGATGTCTTGTAGCTTGTAGTTTCTCTTGATGATAAGCATTGTGTTTGTTACTGTTGGAAATCATTAGCAGTTTGCAAAGTAGTAGTAAATATTAGGTAATGGACCTAATGATTCTTTATTTTTCAGATTCAAAATATTTATTAAAATTTTTTCACTGGTTTTATTAGTTTTCAAACAATCGAAATGTAGTTTAAACATCAGTAGTATTGTTTACAGGGCTAGTGTTCCTGTTCTTTCCTTTTTTTAATTTTTTTTTGAGCAGGGAAAAAATATGGTGTGTAAGGGGAGGACCTCTTAAGGCTGTCCTCATCCATTTCCCTTTTAAGCTGGGATTCATTTTGAGTGTATTCATTTAAACTGACACATTTTTCCTTAATGCACTGAAGTTGAGGGGATACGGTAGAGCCCAGTTTAATTGCAGATGGCAGTGTGCTTCCAAAGAGCCACTTGAGTGAAGTGAGGTCAGCAATGGCTTTGCAAAATCAGGACAATATAAAGTTTGCTTTAACGAGGATAGCTTTCATTGTCATCAAAGTTTATGGTAGGTAACCAGTTACACAGTTCTAAATCTTAGAATGATGGAAGTCTGACACAGTTTTGTTTGGACTGATACAAGTTTGGTTTTGGAGTGTTTTTTGCTATGTCAGAATGTACCTTTAGTATAGAACAAAGGTGCATCTACACTCCTGCTAGTCTAAGAGAAGGTGTCAGGGATGCTCAGAGTCCCACCTTGATGCAGCACAAAGGGCTGATGGCTTTCTCCCAAACTGGTGTGGTCTTGTCCTTTTCAGCTTTGTCTGTAAATGATCACTTCTCTTAACTGGAATGAGAAGTTTTCCATGGCAGAGTCTTGAAAGAGATGATCCAATTGTCATTATGCATAAGCTCCTAAACACTAGGATATTCTAAACTTAGTGAATGTTCTGTGTTAGGAAACAGCAGTTTAAAAATTACTTGAAGATAATACTCCAGAAATGGTTGCTTTCGAAGGCAGGTGACCTCAGGTGCAGTGGCCGTGTCCACAGGAAACGGCATGGAAGTTACCTGGTTGTAATGTTGGCTAACTTGTCTTGTAGACTGAGGATTTGATCAAAGCCCTACAAGACCTGGAAAATGCAGCATCAGGAGATGCAACAGTGCGGCAAAAAATTGCCTCCCTGCCTCAGGAAGTTCAGGATGTTTCATTACTGGAGAAAATTACAGGTATGAAACTGGAAGATGACATTGGTCCGAAGAATAACTTAGAAACCAAACGGTTGTTTTCTTTAAGTAATCACAGTATATGGTGGAGTGAATTCCTTCTTTTGTGAACTTGTTTTGTAGCTCTTGGGTAATTAATAGATAACAATCCTATGAAGTGAAATTGAAGATCAAACTTCCGTAGCTTTTTCCATTCTTTTTTTTTTTTTTTTTTTGGCTTGGACCAAGGCTTTTGTACTGGGACAGCATCAACTGCATTTTGCAACAATGTAAAGGAAACAGGGCCAGAGTTCTCGACTGGATGTGTTTGATTTTGAACACCTTGACTGTTAGATATTTTTGTATTTTATCAGACTGTGCTGAGTACACATGTACTCCTTGATTGCTACAGAAAAGGAAACTGGCTCCCCCCATTAGTCTGTCAGTCTTTGTTTAAACAGACATTTGCAATTGTATTTGAAAAGTAATCTTAATAGAAGCATTTAAAGGTTGAACTGATTTGACTCTTGTTCTTGGAAGAAATTTTAATTTATAACTCATTATTAATTGCCACTTATTCAGTCCTTTATAATATACCCTTAGTGTCCAACTGTGAAGACTGGTGTGCAATTTATATGTTTGCTTGTGTTGATACGTTAGTAGTTCTTCAGAGAAAAGAGGAATTTAAAGGTGCACACCATGTTTAAATGTGAAAACCACCTGATTTGTTTAACTGAATTCTGAAAGTACAGCCTAAAGTTTTAGTTTAATTAACCTGTTTATAGAGGCTAACTTCATAGATTTATTCTGCCCCCCCCCCCCATCATGACACCTCTGCAAGGATAAAATGCAGTCAATCATGTCAGTGTCTGAAAAATACCGCTCTTGGGTTGTGAGTCCTGCCTATTTCCTTTATGTCCCCTGTGATAAGAACTCTTATTTTCCTGTCAAGCCGGAGATGTATTTATGAATGAGACGCTATTGTGCATGTGGCTGGTGAATTGTAGCTTTTCTGTCAAAGCTAAAGTTTTAAACTTTGTCTTCTAAATTACCCAACACTTCTGCCTGCAGACAAAGAGGCAGCCGAACGTCTTTCGAAGACCGTGGACGAAGCATGCCTGTTACTAGCAGAGTACAATGGCCGGCTGGCAGCGGAGCTGGAGGACCGGCGCCAGCTGGCACGCATGCTGATCGAGTACACCCAGAATCAGAAGGATGTATTGACAGAGAAGGAGAAGAAGCTGGAAGTGAGTACTGATTACACCTGTGCCAGCAAGCCGATTGTCTCACCACATGCTCCCACTAATCTGTGTTTCTCTCAGGGAGACGATTCTAGTTGTTAATCTTTACACTTGAATTAAAATGGGTAAGAAAGTGGCGTAAAAAGTCTGGAGAAGACGACTCTGTTCTGATGTTTGGTCTAGTGTGTTTTAATACACATGGATGTGGAAGGCCCTGAGCTCAGTAATTTTTAAAGAAAAATAGGCTCACCTAAGTTTCTTAAGATTTACTCTAGTCTTTTACAGCACCCCCATTTCCAAAAAGTCAACCTCCCTTTGCCGTAATTAGTTGAGGTTTTTATTGGTTGGTTTTAGTTGCTCATTTCCTTATGGTTGGGTGCCCCTCATCTGCCTCCCAGCCCCTACTTGATAAGGGGATGCAGTTTAAACAGTTCTTCTGGGGTCCATCCTTAAACAGCCACTTTTACAGCTTCTGTGATGGAGTATAAACTGGGCTGGTACGGCGAGACGATGACTTGCATTTCCTGCCGTAGCTCCCTTGAACAAGGAGGGCAGGACACTGAAAGGAGACTGCGCTGCCTGGACCTGAGCACAGCTGCACGTCCTCGAGCGAGCGCAGGGGCCACAGCAGCCGGGCGTTTATCTGAAGCGTTCCTTCTCGGAGGAGGTTCTTTCAGCAGCGCATCTTGGGACTAGTGTGGAAGTTTAATTAATGGTTGTGGTTGTATGTCACTCTGCCATCTGCTGAACTGCCCCTTGGCGGCATGTTAAGGGCCTCCCCTGCGCTGTCGGCTGCTGGCTGTGATGAACAGCTGTTGCTGGGTGGGACGTGAGTTGCTGTAGAGGACAAAAATCTCCTGGAAGGAGACTCTGCTGTAGCAATTGTGGGCTGTGTTTACTGTCATGACAAACCCAGTGCTCTGACAGCTAGGCAACATTGTTCTGAGGTGAATTTCATTGTGAATGTTTTCCTTGTCATGTGTGTTTATACTAGAGTTTCTCAATGTCTTGTGACTGAACATGTTGCTTTTCCAGAGCAACATTTTTTCCAAGTCAGCCAGACAAGTGCTGAGGCTGCATTCAGAATTGGAGTGGATAGTTAATAATTCTGTTTGCTTGTTTAGCTTGAATTTCTTCAAGCATAGAATCTGTTTTGACTGAGTCATTAAAAGGCACTTTCAGGTGTGGATATGAAAGATGCCATAAAACCACAAATCCTGTTTAGCACCCGATTTATTTCTTGAATACTAGTGGAAGTCTTGGGTTAGTTTTTTTTTTCTTCCTTGCTGACAAGAAGGACACCTGTCTAGTAGAAACATATGTGTTTGTGTATACATAAAAATATATAAACGATAGACATATTGTTGTTTATTTCTTTCCTTTTTTTTTAAAAAAAAAGTAGGTAGCAAAATGCTGCACAGCAGTGTTTTAAAAAGCCCAGAACAATCCATAAGTCTGAGTCAGTTTGAAACTGTGAAATTGAGAAATTCAGAATGACAACATTAAAATTTCTAATGCACTCACTGAAATGTTGTGACAGTTGTAGGTTTTTTGTTTGTTTCTTTGGGGGGGGTTGTGGGTGTGTTGGAAAATGTCCTTTTGGTAAGGAATGTTACTTGAAAGTTGTAACTCTGGCAGAGGCAGAAATGTAATCCTGAAAATTAAGCGGTTCACTGGCTAAGCTGCTTTATTGATAGGAATAATCCTGTTGATGGCAACGGGACAGGTTGCTTGCCCACTCTTAAGTGTAAACACATTCTTTAATATGTTGGAAACTAAAGAATGATTTTATTTAATACCTGTTTCGGTTGGCAGCTTTGTCATTGTGCCAAAACAAGGTGGCCTTACTGCTGTAGAAGTCTAGAGTGAGTTTCAGGAAATGCTACTTTTTATATACTTGCATAACATGAAGGCACAATTCATATTCATGTCAAATCTCAAATCTTAGCTGAGGAATGTTGCTTGATTAAAGCATTCCATTGTTCTTGAGTTGTAGAGGGTTAATGAATAGTGGAAGATGTTGGTTACAGATATGGCAGGCCATATCTGCTTATCAGTTTTGTTTGAGTCTTTGATGTTCTCACAGTGACGTTATTGATAAGCCTGGATTTTACTTTGTAGTGCTAATAAGCATTTTAATAGAAGGATCTGAAATTCTTGTAGCAATTAAGAATGTATTAAAAACCAAAACATTTACTCAAGCAAAGACTGAAATAAGAAAATAACTTAAAACAATCTAATTTTCCATATCTTCGGATTGTAGGCTTTGCTTTCTCAAGGTATCTCTTCCAGAATCTTTGGTACTATTGACTGGTGTGTGTGTTTGTTTTCTTGTGAAGTGCATTTCCTGAC
The DNA here is from genome assembly GCA_000699545.1 of Podiceps cristatus. Lineage (NCBI taxonomy): Eukaryota > Metazoa > Chordata > Aves > Podicipediformes > Podicipedidae > Podiceps > Podiceps cristatus. The sequence goes on from JMFS01104767.1 coordinate 15,507, forward strand.
TCTCAGATGAGACGGCGTGTTTAGAAGATGGATTGCTTGCTTCTCTATCCGCATCTAGCCAAGGCTGCTAGTTGGGGAGAGGGGTTTCTGGTAGAAGTATGACACAGGGCTTTAGGATACAGGGAATGTCTAATTTGGAAATCAGAGAATGGTTTGGGTTGGAAGAGACCTTAAAATCTCATCCAGTTCCAGCCCCCCTGCCATGGGCAGGGACACCTCCCACCAGACCAGGTTGCTCCAAGCCCCGTCCAACCTGGCCTTGGATGCTTCCAGGGATGGGGCAGCCACAGCTTCTCTGGGCAGCCTGTGCCAGGGCCTCACCACCCTGGATATTTCTTTTATTTACTCACAAAGCAAAGTCTTTGACTATGATAGTGATGAAAGTTCTTAATCTACATCATTTGAAGAGCAGCTTTTGCAGCCTAAAGAGCTACAGTTGTTTACTAATCCTATTAATACTGTCCCTCAGGACACCCAGCAAATTCTCAAAACATATACGTGAACTTGGTGTATTTATTACTAGTGGGCTAATGCTCAAAATACTTTGCAATGTCAAAACCCTGCGACACAGAGCCCTCATCAGTTGCAGAAGAGCTGTTTAATTAAGGGGCAATATGCTGAGAAAGGTGGTCTTGGACAATGAATTACACTTCAGCATCGACACAGAATGGCACAAGGAAGGATTGAAACAACGTGGTGCTAAGCAGCACTGGTAATCTGAAGGGATAAAGCTGGCACAGAGCCTGAAGATCATAACACAGGGTCAACTCTGCTTTTAGGGTAGCAATTGAAAAAAAATTAAAGTGTAATAACTAGGATTACTTTATTGGGGGTAGGAGATTGTGATAATTTGATTGCAGTCTAAAAGCACTTAGAAGGAAAAGGTAGAATTCCTTTAATGCTCGCAATCAGATGCAGAGCAAAATCAGCTGAACCAAAGCTGGTGCTGAACAGCTTATAACCGGTCTATATTTTTAAGGGCAAATATTCCATAGGTTAACTTACTGAAAGGTACGGTGGATTCTGTCATTCAACACGTGAATGCTGAATTTCTTTTTAAATGGCGCTTCATCTCACTCAGAAGTTGTGGGCTTGATAGTGAAGCTGCTGTATGATCTTCCGTGGCCTGGACTGCATCAGAGGTCAGCCTAGACTTTCATAATAGTAGGTGTCAGGAAGTAAAATCTATTTCCAGACAAGCATAGAAACAAGAACTGGTGTTTCTATAAGAATGAGATAACGTGCCTTCGTATCTCGCATGAGTATTTAACTTTCAGCGAAAGTTCTCTGATTTGCGTTCTTTTTGGCCCTTGCTGCCCCTGTTACAATTGCAGAGTACTGTCAGCTGGGGAGGGGTTTTGTCCTTCAGCGCCTGGGTCTGCAGAACTTCAAGGGGAAGTGTTGTCTTTTGAAGTCGGTGTACTCTTCCTGAACATACGGCAGGCAAGGAGAAGAAATCCAGGGAACCAGTGTGTGTAAAACTGAAATGTAGGGGGGAGACATCTGGGAGAACGTTTCCATGGTGGTGTACCAGGTGACTGTAAAACACAGCCAACTAAATAGATGGGACTAGAAGAACCCAGTGAAAGTAGTGCTAGAAAATGGCAAATTGTGTGGAAGCTTTATGGGTATCTGAAATAACTACTGGCAATAGAAAATTGGGCGTAAGTGGAGGGAGGGTTATTTTAATCTAATGGGGAGAAGAGGCAAAACAGCATAAAAAGAGAATGTGCGTTCAGAATTTTTGTTTTGGTTTCCAGCGATGCTGAGTTCTTCCCCGTGCCCTCCAAATGTCTTCCGTAACTGCGTCTGTCAAAGGTGACTTGTGGAACATACTATAGTATGTACAGTGCGGATGTGTAGTACAGTGTATGTGGGGGGTTGTGTGTAATCATACAACTGTGTGTTTGTATGTGTGCATATACGTATAAATATAAAGAGCATGCTGTATTTATTTAAGATCCAGTTTAGGGAGAATTTTCTGATTGTTGACTGCACCTGAAAAATTGTGACTTAGAATCCTGCTGGGAGCTGTGGGGGTTTTTAGATGTTGGTGGTTTTTAATATTCGTGGCTTCAAGGCACCTTTAATAAGGTGTTAAAGCTGTGGCCATATGAATTTGCAGACGCTCTTTGATAATGCATCTCTGAAGGATGAAGTAGAATATCACTTGAGGTTTTCTGGACTGCCTGGCACTACACATTTTCTTGAAATACGATTTAGTTCAGCGGGTTAATATGCAATTTATTGCTGTATAGCTTCCACTGCTTAGGTTTTTGTTGTGTGTCACTGCTGGCATGCTTTTATGGCTGCTGCTTTCCTCACAGACAAGGATTCTTGGGTTGTGGTATATTAATTTCAGTGATTTAGGCAGGGAACAAAGGCTAAAACTTTAGTTTTTCGGCCAGGAAACAAAAATGCCAGTATTTTACACTGCAGGTAGCAAGAGAGCAGTGGGAGGTAGGCAGAGGCGGGAGGTCTCCTGCTCTACGCCCTGGGCAGGGCAGGAAGATCCTGAGCAGGAGCACCCAGGCAGAGCGGGTCTGTACAACTGAACTGCTGGCTGACACGGCCAGGAGTGACCGACTGTGCAGCAGTGCTTCAGCTGCGAGCCGCTGAGCCTTTGGGCGCGGGGCCGGGAGCAGGGCTGTCGCACAGCGATGCAGTGAGCTAACACTGCAGTTAATCTGGTTCCCTTGGGTGGCCTGTGGCTGGAGGCAACAGCTGTGTTTCTTTGCACAATGCAAAGATACAAGCTCCTCGCTTTGTAGGTACTTGTAGGCATTCGTAATTATAGTAGTACTGCAAATGAAATCAGCCGAGAAAAATAAAAGCAAATAAAAATATATAATGTTTTTATGCAGTTTACTGAAGTGAACCCGTATATAACCATTCTTTTGCTTAGCAATCAAAAGCATGAAGATGCTTGAGGAGATGTGAATACGTAGCTGTTTGCTTGTGCCCTAAATTTTTTTTTTTTGTCGTGAACATCGTTTGAGCCCTCCCCGTGTTTGTTGTGGGAAGGGTATGTTGCAAAATGAAGCTAGATCTCATTGCCATTGTCAGCCTGGGCCAATTCTGAGAGAATTTTTAAACATTGCAAAGGCCAGTAGATGAGGAGGAGGCATCTCCAGCAGCTGGAGAAATGCTTTGCAGGGGCCCGTGTTGCTCACGCGACTGTTGGACAACTTGAAGCTGTCCTCAGTAAAAAGGAGAGCAAGGAGATAAGTTCCAGCTTCAGAGCATGCAGCTGTGCCAAGAACAGAAACGCCATTTCTGGTGCAGTGTAATGAATGATGCCACAACAGAAAAGAAGCTGTGTCAAATTTAAGAGCCAGACTGTAAACAAATTTAAGGTATGAAAATGAACTGTAGCTCTGTAAGGAAATACATCATTCAGGCTCCACTTCCTGGACTGCATCTTTCAGATGTGTTGTAGAAAAACCTCAGGTTTGTTGGTTTAGTGCTGCTGCAAAATAAGGAAAACTGGCTTCACTACTGGCATTTGTTTTCTCTTTGCTTTTGAGGTGGGTTCTGCTGCACTGAACTTGTGAAATGGAAGACGTTTCCCTCTCTGTTATCTGACATCTTGCAGGGGCAAATTGACTGAGCGGCTGTTAAGAACTCCTCGAGGCGTTTGCCATGCTGGCTGCAGCTGCTTCTGAGTTCCGCCAGGCACCGGAGAGCGGGCTGTGTCCCCTTGGCACTGGAGCCCGCGCTCCTGCAGCAGGGTGTCAGGACCCGGGCGCAGTGCTGTGTGGCTGTAGGCATTTCTGCACTCTTCCCTGTGGGCTTGTGGCTGCCCTGCCAGGAGGGCTGGGCCTGGCTGGTTGGCCCTGCAAAGGAGGAGCCGGCCAGCCTTGCTGCCAGGCTTGTGCGGCTGCCTGAGCGCACCAGAGCAGGTACGGGTCTTTTTCAAGGTGGCTCCTGTGTCCTAGTCCAGCACGTGTCCAGGCAAACTGTTTCAGAGGACTTGGGGCTCTGGATAGGGCCTTAAATGTGTCCAGTCTCTCACTTGCGTTCGGTTCAATTTGCATGGAAGTAGGCAAGTTTATAGATATCCATTAGATAAATAGATTGATATTTTGTTTCTGGTTCTTTTCTCTCTTGATTTTTGCATGAATGTTTGTCAACTGCCTGCTTTTGACCAAAAGTGCTTTTATTTCTAGGACTGTTGGGTTCCTTTACAAGGCAAATTCATGTCTGTTTTGCAGACAGACTCTTAAAATTTGCTTTCTGTGTTGTTATAACTGTTGTGGAGAAAGCTGTTCTCCCCCCGCCCCGCCACTGTGAGTAATTAGACCTGTTAGTAATTCTGCTCGGCACACTGACCAGTGCCTTCCACCATCACGTGGGGAAGACGGGTTTATGCTTATACAGTATGAAATACAGGCTAGAATATGGCTTTAAAACTGGGCTTATTCAAACATGTGATGCTGAGAGAATGTGGAAGGGGGTGGGTTTGAAGGTGGGAGAAAAGTGCTGGTACACTTGGCACACTTTACGTTGGAGAAGGGGACCCTTGAAAGCTTTTGAAAAAGCCAAAAGGAATAGCCTGGCAGGAGGTGGAGGGGATGTGCATGTGTCACGTGAACTGCGCATCTTCTGTACAGAGTTGTTCTTGAGCATGGAACTGAAATAAAATGGTAGGCTTTTTAAAAGTTATCTAACAAATCACCTATGCTAAGAAAAAATGCTGGTTTGTCCTCTTAAGTGTATATGGACTGGGAATACTGGTTAATAATAATCCATGCTTTCCTAGATAGTAAAAAAACTTTTTGAGGGGAAAAAACAAAACAAAACCCAAACCATCCAACAAACCAAACAAAAACCCTCTACTGTTCTAATTTTAATGTGCCTGTGTCTAAACATTCTGTCAGGGTGTAAGACGAGAGCTTCCTTGTGCTGTTCATGTCCTTGCTGAGCAGGAGCTTGACTGTCCTTGCTTTAGAAAGCTTTTCACTCTTGCTATTTTCTCCCAACACCCTTTTTATTGGTCATTTCTTACAAATACGCTGTCATTGTGACATTCTTATTCCAACATATTTTATTGAGTATGTTTAAAAAGTACTTTACACAGGTTAAGTGGCAAGCAGCAAACGCTAATGAATACCTAACCAACCTGCTATATTAGTGTTGTGTATTTAATGATTTTAAACAGATTTTACATGACCATATGAACATATTGCTGTCAAGCCTCTCGCTTCACTCTATATCTTTTCAAATTTTTGGTTGAGCCTCTTGCATTTTTTTCCCCCCCTGACTTCTGTGGTCTCTCACTTTCATACATCTGGCTCAAGCTACAGCATATCGAAACTGAGACTGGCTGGCTGCTCTTCCTATGCACTTTCTGAATTCTCATTAATGCTCAACTAGATGTTTTTCAGTAGATGCAATTTCTGTGATGACTTACAGCATGTTACTGCTTGACCCAGCACAGGAATGGAAGTGCCCAGTGCCAATCCTAAGGTAAAATAAAATGAACTCTGTGCTGTGTAACTCGACAAGGTGAACCAAGCCACGCAGTGGTCCTCAGAATGAATGTCCTGTCATGATGATTACAGTCGGTTTTGTAATGTTCAAGCAAGGCTTTTTTTGAGTGAAACACTTCCACCAGATTCGTTCAGTGGCGCTTAATTCTGATTTTGCATTTGTTTCAAGGACTAAGTATCTAAATCACTTGGCCAGTGTGGATGTAGAATCCCACATACTGAAAGAGAACGTTGATCAGCAAAAGCATTCGTGTGGCACAGTGCTGGGTTTTTTCTGTATCTTCCTGAAACTCCTGCTTACAGGAAAGATCTCATTATTTTGTCTAAAAAAAAGGCAAATAGCATCCAAATGCTATTAATCTTAATGAAAGCTTAGTACGCAGTGAGGCAATTAGCTAGACACATGGAATACAAACTAAGACCTCAGAAAGCAGCAGTTTCTTTTAAGTGCACTTCATATTTTTTCAGTTTTACAGAATGGAGGGACCTTATGCAAAAATTTGCAAGATGCAGTTTCAAGGCACGTCATGTAAACGGGCTAAACAAAAACCAGGGTTTTCCATAAAAGCTGCTTCCAGAGTCCTGTGTTGCAGAATGCAGCCACAGCTCTGTCTGTGGAAGAAGAAACGCTCCTGAGCCTGGAAGGGGATTTCGTGTGTCTGCTTACGCGTTTCCCGAGTGGAGTTGAGGTATATTCCTGAACAGTACAAATGGCAAATACAAATAAACCTGCCTTGCACTTCATACGAAGGACAAAGTCTGCTGGTGGGTGCTTCAGGGGGACTTCAGAATTGTGTGCTGCGAGGAGCAGCTGCCTAGAAGTGACGGGCTGGCTGCCCCAGGCCGTGTCTGATACCCCGTCCGTCGTTGGACCACTGCCGCCTTCTTGGCTCGGTGGTCCCGCCAGGTGCTTCAGTGCCATCAGCCCCCCTGCCCCAGCTTCGGTGTCCAGTCTCTCAGGTCCTTTACTGCTCTGCCACAAGTCAGCGCGAGCTTTCGGGATCGGAGCCCATGGAGCGTTAAGGGCACAGAAGACGGTTCTCGAAGTAGTCTGTGTTGTGTAACAAATCTGTCCGGCAAACGTTTATCTCTCCTAGGAGATCTTGGTTCCTGGGTTACTCCCTTAGAACATAGTTTCCATTCCTGAATTCAGTGACATTTTTCTGAACCAGAGTTTTTAATGGGTTTGGGGCTGTTACTGACCCTTTCTTGTGAGTCTTTTTTCTAGGTTAAGATTTAGGCCTCACTGCATTAACAAAAACTTTTGTGAAGACTAGTTAATGCCTGCATTAACCTACTGGTAAGGTAGAATTACTGAGACTTGAATGGATGTGCTTCTCAAGGTGACTTGACTTCTTTTTTTTTGGTTATATACGTACAAAAGTCTGTGTTCAAATTGAGAAGGGATTTCTGATAGCTCAGGACTCTGTGTAGCTCTCAGTGTAGTGTCCCTGAAAACGAGGATAAGTTAAGAGCAGTATTTCTCTAAACTTTTGAAGCTGTTAATTGTAAATCTGGGAACAGATGGCCGCTGTTAATGCGGAGAGGAATTGCTCCTCAGTCTGTATGTTTGCCCTAGCATGAAAAGCAGAGGTATAGTTTGCATGCATCTTAGTGGTTCTTCATTTGTCAGCATGTTGTCTCAGAGCTGGGCTATCAAGCAAGGCATTGCAAAAATTCTTGCTCCCCTAAGTAGTTCTATCAGGAAACAAATATTTTTTTGGAACCTAATACAATTGTAATAGTCACCCAAATTGTCTTCAGCTAAACACCCCATGGTGTCCTAGTCCTAATTGTCAACTAGAAGTAGCATATCCTAGACCTCCTGTCAGTTTTGCCCTGAAAATGGCAAGACATTAGCCTTCCTGTGGAGGTAGACGTTGTGTTGTGCCTGCTTTTACAGAATTCTCGTGTGTAGATCTTGGTATTTGAGATATTTTCTTGGCTTATGCTTGAAACTTGCATCTTCTGCCCCATTTATCAGACTTGGAGAGCTTACCAGCTGCCTTGCCCTTCTTGATTTCTTTCCTATCTTTAGTAAGAATTACTGAAAGTAAATTACAAAAAAAATTACAAAAATCACAAAAAAACCCAAAACAAAAACAAAAAACCCCAAAGTCTGCTGATATTCACTCTTGACAGTCTGGCATTCTTGAGAAAGTGCTGCCCTTTCTTGCCTGGCTTGGTATCCATCACTCCCTGACAACATCCTGATTTATGACTTTTTAATTTTTTTTTTTTTTTTTTTCTTTTTTTTAAGCTTTTTCTTTTCAAGGAGGCCAATCCTCTTTCTCAAGGACCTTTTAAGGCATTCTTCTGGGGGAGGGGGAAGCATTCTCTGAATCCAGCCTCTTCATCCATAAGCATTGGGAATACAGTAAATACTTTTGCTGTCCGCATCCCATACGCGCCAGAGCTGGTGTTCTGCTGTCTCCCTGCCTCACGTGATCATGACACGCCAGCCTTGAGCAGAGCCCTCCCTCTACCATCCCTCTCTTACCCCAGTGATGGCTTCCCCAGTCTCCGGGAGAAGTACGCCAGGTGTTGAAATGCAGTACTTCCATGGCTTTCCTCTTTGTCTGCTTTTGTTCTTAGTCACGCTTAAAAATCTGAGGTGTTTTTTTTGTTCTCTGTCTCCATAACGTGGCTTTCGTGACTTGTTTCCCTATTTAAGTATTTCCCCAAATGGTTATAACTAAGGATGTGGGGTATATTCTTATTTTGATCCCGATTCTTTGTCTTCCATTTAAACAAAACAAATCCTCCCAATCCTAAATTAATGGGCACACCTTCTCCTGAGTGTTTTTTGTTGTTCTCCTCTAGGCTTGTGAACAGTATGCTTTCATTTATGAAGCTGATAGAGCTTTGTGTGAACTTGATTATTTCAGCGTATATCCCACGTACCTGAACAGCAGTGTTTGGTTATGATGGTATGGTAACTCACTGAGCCTCACCAAAGGATTTAAGTTTGAAATAGTCTGCTAAAGGACATTCTGATTTGGTGGTGGCAGGAAATGAATGGAGTATATTTATATAGCCGTTCCAGGCATAGGGGTATTCTAAGTTGTTGCAATCGACTGCTGCTCTCTCTATTCTGATTCAAAGTAATGAAATATAGAGGGTGTAAACTGATTGCTTGTAACCCTGCAGGAACTGCTCTGCTTTGATATTTGGAGAAGGTGAAGAGAATTTCCATCGTGGAGAAGGTTAGAAAGACTGGATTAAAGTTGTAAACTCTTCAGAAAGATGTCTTGATTAAATATGTGCCTAGTTTTATTTGATCTTCAAAGATAAACTTATGTTCTCTGGTAAACTCTTCTCTTTGCCAAGTAATTAAGAAATGACAAGGAAGTTAATATTGCAGCTGACTGTATGGAAGCCTATTCTGTGTACTATTTTTCTTAAGCTCATTGTTTCTGACATTCTGGAAATGCCATTAAAAATAAGCCACGCGTAGCTGGGTAAAGACTAGTGCATTCCAAAAGAAATGATGTGGTACTGGTTTTTTATTACTTCAATAGCTGTCTTCTGTAACTGTTACATAAATCTTTAGAATCACAAAACTCTGAAAATTATATAAACATCAGTCTTAATTGAGCTTGTCTGTTAGATGACTTGGTTATTTGTTGCTCTTCTCTTAAATGACCTCTAAACATAACAAGGTACAGTTTGTTCTTTCATTTTCAGGGTCCAAACTCTTCTTCTCTCTTCTCGTTATTAAAAAACAGTCACTGTTACCTGGTGTCTCTTAGATTGTGGAGATTTCTGAAGATGGATAGATGTTTCTTACTGGAGTTTTAATGCTCAATCCAGATCTCACTTGTGGAAAAACTACTTGCAACTGTCCTCTTCAGGGATTTTTCACTTCCTGTTTTCCTCCCTTTGTAATAAAATTCTGAAAAATTTAATATCTCTGTTTTGCTTGATTTCAATCCAGTGTGGATGTGTCTTTCTCTGGTTTACATTTCATGATCATACACCTATTTCTGTGTTGTTGGCTAACACGCCAGTCTCATGGTACAGCTGCTGTGGTTGCTATCTGACAACTCATAGAGGAGACCCTGTTTCACAACTAAAACTTGGTTTTGATTTAATGACTTGAAAGGGAAAGCCAGATTACCTAAATATTCAAAGCTTCCATTCAATGATCAAGCTTGGAAAAAACCCGAGCACTTTAGCAGCATGGTAATACTAATACCTCTGGTGTATCCACCCTGGCAGTGGGTGGAAGTCCATAGCCTGGGGACAAATAGAGGAATAGAGCAACTACATGATGACATTTCTCTCAAATGCTCTGCTAGGCCCCAGTGGGCACAGGTTTGGGGGCATTTTACACAGCTTTTGTTAAAGTAACACAGGGCGGTATCAGTGGTTCGGGGATGCCCGAGCCTGCGGACTTGCTGTTGATACCAGGCTGTGAATTTGGGTGCAGACAACGGGATCTGCAGTCGTGACAGCAGTTGCTTAGAGAGCCAGTACCTTGCCACCTTCTCCCAGAATCCTCACCCAGAAAATACTGCTCGCTTAAGTAAAAGCACCGTTCATTAACCTGCGCTTAATCTTCGTTCTCTTGTCTCTGTCCCTCAGGAATATAAGCAGAAGCTTGCTCGGGTAACCCAGGTCCGCAAGGAGCTGAAATCCCACATCCAGAGCCTTCCAGATCTGTCACTGCTGCCCAATGTTACAGGAGGTCTGGCACCTCTGCCGTCTGCTGGTGACCTGTTTTCAACAGACTAGAACAAACGGTGTCCCCCACTTTCCGTTTTACCAGCAGAAGTAAGAAGACTCTGACTGGAAATCCAGTCTTCCAAGATCTACAGTAGGAAGGAACTTGCAGACCCTGCTTTCGACTCTTGGCTGCTCCGGCTCACCCTCTGGGTACACTGGCTCACGCTGCGGGAGGAGAAACAGCGAGTTTTTGTGAGCTCTGAAGGGAGTGGGGAGAGTCCGTATAGGCAAACTTTTCTCATATTTTTCCATACTCTTTGGTTGCTGTTTGCTCTTAGCACTTGTTACCCCCACTAAAGTCATAAGAATCATGTACATACATACCTGGAAAGTTTTCAAAGCAAGGTTGACCATGTAACATTTTTCTCTGTAAAAGTATTGTATTGTTTCTGAATAAGTCTTGTCTGTTTTAGCTGGGTTTCTGAACCTCATCTCTGAGAGCAGTCAAGTGGCTAGTGGGCTTCATGGGGTGGGGGGTGTGTGCAGGTACTGTACCATGTCAGCGTAAAGAGGAGGCATCTACTGTGCAGTGGTACAGAGAAATACTCTTAAATCTACAGTTCCTCCTTCTTTTGTGGGACTGACACAGCGGTAGTTCCTGCTTGGCACGTACGTAAACTGAAACTCACCACGGGCAATAAAAATAAGCAGCTTTTCTTTGTGAGTTTGAGAGAGCTTCATAATTTACACTCTGCTGAGCAATGCAGAACTGGGTATTACCTAAATGAGAGTGGAAGTAAATTTTGTTCTAGCTACCTTAGGTTTATACCACATTTTTCCTCTTCGCTACATGAAAATGAGAAGGTCACAGAAGCTTTGGCCTAACAAACTGAGAGGCTGGAATGGTGCATTGCAACTGGTGATACCCCAGTGACAGGCACTGTCTGATCTGCTCTGAGGGTGGTTACATTGCAAATACTGTTCTATAAATCCTCTCCATAGCTTTAGTGAGGTTACTTGATAAACAGAAGTTAAATGTGGTATAAATATTTATTTATATAGAAAATAGACCCATATATATGCACATATCCTGTATGCACATGTGCCATGTCCATGCATGTAGATAGTAGAAGGATGTACTTAATTTTGTGTCACAGGTTACTGTGAGTTGATTTTTATAATTGGGAAAAGGGGAAAAAAAAAAGGGGGGGGAGGGGGGCAAATTTATAATACTCTTAATTCCATTGTGTTGCTAGCTAATGTTTTAGCTGCCGTGGATGTAGTTACCTTCGGTTTGTGTGTTAGGTCTAAGAAGTTGGGCTCTGATCACTGAAGACCATTCCAATTTGGATAACAATTCTGTTCAAATTAGCACCTCTCACTATAAAGTATTTTAAGTTTCTGGAAACACTTAATCTGATAATACAGGTTTTGTAACACAGAGGCTGAAATTAGTTGAGGTGATTTGCTGTGTTTGTGCCTCCCTTTTAGTCTTAAGCTGCTGTTGTCAAAGACGTGAGAGGAAACCTACAGAAATGCAAAGCTTGTTCTGCGTCCTCGTTAATTTATTTTGCAGGATGTTCAATAGCCTGCTCAGCATTCAGTTAAAACGTAACACAGCGTTTTTAGATCATTAAGTTGTTAAGAAGCTCACCTCCTTGTCTTACTGACGCTTCATTTTGACCTTCTTTTAAAACTCATTGCACCCTTACTGCCCAGCCAAGAAATGTGGTTTTCTTTTTAGTTTACAGGGAATTTTCCAGTGGCAGAACTATTCTTTCCGTGAATTGGTTTGACTGTGCAGCCTTTTATGGTCCAAACATTATTCAGATAAAGCACTGTATATTCGCTCTGCTTTTGCCAAAAATGAAAAACAAAACCCCACACCAAACCTTGAAAATCTAAGCCAAAAGACTCGTTCCCATCCTGCCCCAGCTCGTGGAGTTATCCTGAGGCTGTTTTAACCAAGAATTATTTTGACCATTGATTGAATGTGTATCCATTATAGGACAAAAAAGCTGTCATAAAAACAATGATGTAGACAGATGTACCGTCATCTCACGCTGTTGTTTTGGGCAGATCTGTGAGAGTTGTATGTCTTTATTTTTTTTTTTAATTGAAATGTTTTGGTTTTTTTTTTTTTTCTTCCCCCAAATATATGTGCGTGTTTTATTTTGCTTAATTTAAATGAAGTCTTGTGGTTTTTAATTTTATTTGGTTTACTTTTTGGGCAAAGGGCATCTGGTGAAGTGGGTGACATTCTCTCAAGGTTAAACAGATTTCCCCAGGGTGTGTCTTTTTTTAACAAAAGCTTAAATCTGTATATGAATTGATTTAGGAATTAATTTAGACATATAGGCTGCCATTTGCGACAGCAGTATATTCTGAAATGTCTCATAGATATCTATTTTTGAATAAAGAGGGTGTCGTTGAATAACAGTGGTTTTACCTTTTTTGCACGAGGCAGGTGTTGCTCTGGCACACCGTGGGTTCTGGTCTGGGCTTTTCCCCTCTGGCGTCGGAGGCAGTGGCTGCTGAAGGGTCCTTGCTGGCGAGCTCGCGGGTGTGGAGTTTGTCAAGTTACGGTCAAGCGGCTCATAAACCAAATCAGCGCGCAGCTTTCTCGGGTGGTTACTGCAACGAACAAGTAAGATGCGCTGCCCTGCACTAACCCCCGCTTTGAGGGGCGCAGAGTGCCAAAGACTAACTTAATGCAGGTTATGTGGAGGACAGGTAAGTAATTACTCTTAATAAAACAGAAAGGAACAAAAGCCAAGCCTGGAAGCCAGGAAACTGGCTTTCCTGTAGAGGCATCCAGAGCTGCTGTTCCGGTGGGGCTTGTGGTACAGTGTAACCGAGGCCTTTTGCTCGAGAGGAGGCAGGTCTTGGCGTCTTACGGGGTGTTAATTCTCCTGGGGGTTTTGGCGGGGGCTGAGGGGCTCTTCAGTTAACTGCTTGACAGTGGCCTCTGGGCAAAGTTAGTGATGGCTTCATGTGCCTTGGAGAGCGTCTGTAAAGCCGCTTACATTTTTATACCAATTTACAAATCTGCCGTTAAAGAGAATATATTTAGTGCTACTTTGATAAAAGCCTTGCGGAAGTGTGATACGCAGCTTTCTGCGAGTAAGAGGGAGTCTGGTGTGATTCCTTCCAGTTAAAAGCCAGCTTTGTGTCGTGTTTGTAGGAATGAGAGTGAGGTTTTCAAAGGCATAAAATGTGACTAGGTACTACTGGATGTCCTTTCTTGCCTTTGAGGATTTTTTTTTTTTTTTTTAAGAGCTGAAACAACTGCTTCCAAAAATACTTGATCGTTCTGCAGCTTTCTGCGCAGTTAACTGCTTCAGTGCACTGGCATCTGCATCCGCACCGGCACACCATCGCTGTACGAGGGCTAACGCTGGCTCGCGCGGCTGTAGAAGGTGAGAGCTGGGTCCTGGTGAACGGCGGGGTCTGTGAGGTCGCAGGTTGCACGGGCGAGCGGCAAGCAGGGCTGGCCTGGCCTCGGGCAGGCTGC
>JMFS01104779.1:0-27607 GCA_000699545.1 Podiceps cristatus
ACCGAGCCCTGGGGAACACCGCTAGTAAAACTGCACAATCCTATCCTACAAGAGTAGTCTCAGTTATAATTGGCTCATAGGTAAGTCACAGAGTCTGGGTAACATAGACTAAGTCCATTTGCATCACAAAATGTCTTGTTTTATGAGGCATGAAGGACTTATCCACATTTTTTAAAATAAACTGAGAGTTGTAGCTGTTCTACACTTGCCATGTAGTCATGCTAAGATTTGTTCTGTTTTTAAATGTAGTACTGCTATAATTTGTCCCAGTTGACAGGTTCTGATAGCAGTGAGATGTTGGTGGTGTAGATACACAGGTGTTCACATTGAAAGATATTTTTATATTATCTGCAGGCTACTAATAACTTTCAAAACTATTTTGGATTTATTAAAACAACATAGCTTTCTTGTGTTACTGTATAGATCTATGTAACAAAGTTTCTGGCATAGCTGTGACCGCTAAGAAAAATATTAAAAAATGAAACCCATAAAGATTTAGCTATGCTGGCAAAATACTCGTATAGAATACTCCTTTTGCCAGGATTGCCTGTGTCTTTTAGGGAGAGGGGTAGAAACAAACTGGCAGAAGACCTCAGTTCTCTCGTCTGTTGGAGTTTTGTTGTTGTATTTGCACATAGATGCTCAGTAAACCAGTCCAAGGTGTAAGAAAAACTCCCTTTAATGCTGAAAATTATGAAACACTAAGCAGATGTGACTGCTTGTTGCAGTAAAAGCTTTGAGTCCTCAGGAAACAAACCATTGGGTTCACAGACTTTGAGGAAATTTAAGGAGAGCTGATTTTTTTTATGCACAAAACTGAAACGCATTTTCATGAGTGACTCTTGCCATGTTTGTTGATGATATTCCTAACATTTCAAGGGATCTTAAAATTAGATTAGCTCTTGGCTTAAATGTTGAAGTGTTTTGATCTCAACTGATCCTGCTACTGAGCAACTTCTGCTTAGCACTTCCAGTTATGTCTGCCTTTTTTTTTTTTTTTTTCTTCCAGCGAGTAGCTTGCTTGTGCTAGGGCTGGGTGATGTGGAAGAGCCTGACATTTCTAGGAATTTATTATCTCTGGCAGAAGTCTTGCTAATGTCAGTTACTGATAAGTGGGAAACTGAACATGTGGCTGATGAGGCAGTGCACTTCCCATGGCTTACCACTAGTCTGACTTTGTGTCACAGCACTCTGGTCCTCCAAAGAAAAATTCTTCTACCCCTAGTTAATTTTTAAAATTATTTTTACTGTATCATTTTGGTTATAACTTACCTATATTTTGCTCCTTTTAATATAGAAATATTTTTTCCTATATATAAATGTCAGTCCCATTAAAGATATCATTTTCTAGTCTTGCTGGAAATACTTCTGATTTAAGAAATAAGTGTGGTAACTGTATTAACCTTTAATGAATTTCAAAAAGGAGTTTTCACATGCCCAAACAGATTCTTTCTATTTGCTGACTGTGAAATATTTTAATTAAGTAGCAGTAACAAAAACACAGGGCTGAAGAAAGGAAGTTTATAAAGGCCAAGCCAGACCTACAATCAGTTACTCTGGTGGAGGCATCACCGCTCTCCTTTAGAGATATGTTGTCAGAACTGTTGGTGTGAGCTCTCCCTACCCAACTTCCAGGGAAATAACTGCTTTAAAAAACCACTTGAAACAGTTGTCCTTACTAGGCTATCATTTTTAGGCTGAAATAGGTTTAAGAGGCACTCCATGGAGTAACAATGATTGTAGATTTTGTAGTCTTCCCTGGGCAAACTCTGACTTTTCTGATTTTATAATTTTCAAAGAAGTATTGCTGTAATTCTGTTTAGGCTTGAAATAATCCAAAGCTGTCTTCTAGGCAGACCCCGACGGACAAAACTTCTTGACTATCTGGTTTAAAAGTAAGTGTAGTCCGGTTTAGACTGCATTTTGGTTAACTACTCACTTCAGTGTATGTATCCTAATATACATTAGTCTCTCAGCTGTTTCCAAAGCTGCCTACTTTTGAATGTTTAATATTTAGGAACCAATTAGTTCCATTTTGTTTTGTTTGGATAGTTTGCAATTAAGCATTCTTTCAAGTGGGCTTTATTTAGCTAATTCCGTCACAAAAATAAGCTCTAAGGGAATGAAGAGAAGTTCAAGCTAGCCAATGTTTATTTTTATTATTAATAATTTATATTATGGTAGTCCCCAGGGGAGCTAGGGCCCCACTAAACCCAGTTTCCTCTGCATTTGATGACTGTCTCGCAAAGCCTTATACAGCAGAAAATTCTTTTTTCCTGCTGTGGCTTAGTGCAAGGGACCCGCTCAGTACTGAAAGGGAGTGTGCTGATGAAGAGCATATAAAGACAAATCAAGAATAATTTTTAAAAAAAGCTTAAGCTAGGAGCCAGAGGGAACACCTGATGCATTTATTCTATGGAAAGTGAATCACTAATACATTTTTCCGGTGTGAGCACCAAATCATGACTACAAAGGTCTTGTTCATCCTCTCTCTGAAGTTATGGCAATGCCCCCAGTGACTTCGATTGCACCAAGATGGGGCAGAGAAGCAATGATCCTCAAAACCTTATCTATTTCTGAAGTAGCAGCAGAAGACACTTTATATTTTAAAAACACACTGATGGGCAAAGTTAGTTTAAAATTTTTTTCACGTTTAGTCAGATTTCTATCAGAAGTTACAGTTTTCACAGCATCTTATCCTAAATAACTGGACTACTTTATATTTTACAGAAGTCTTGAAAGAAGTGATTTAGAGTCCTTTCACACCTGTTAAATGCAATGGAGAGAGAGCCAAATCCTGGACTTCTGTAAACAGATTGATTTGAATAGAGTTATGGCAGTTCATATAAACTGAGGATCTGGCCGTCTCTCTATGGGATATTTGTGTGAGTTAAGTGGATAGAACTGACATTGGGATGAACAGGGCTCTGAAGTCCAAGTGCCTTGAAGTTAGTGTAGCAGTGCAAATTTTCATCATTAGTGGTTTAACCATCCTTCTTCCCTCCGCTTATGTAGAAGCATCAGTCTTTTTTGTGCTCTTTCCATAATTCCAAATTCAAAATATAGACAGAATTTTTCCTGACCTATCTGTTCCATATTCTTGTCCTCATTAGTTCTGTTTAAAGAGAGTAAAGCATCTGTTTCCCAGTACAGCTGTGTGGTTAGTATGTAAGCCTTTTATTTTCCACACAAAAATCACTAAATCTGGCCATTTAAGACACAAATTTTATAGGAGCTAGAGTTGGGCTGTGCGAAGTTCACCTCATTAAAAGCAAGCCCAAACCAAATAAAAGCAGAGAGTAACAGCATAAAAAATGTGGGCCATGAATGTCAGAGCATATGTATTAGGAACTGGTAAGAAATGAAGGGGAAAGTACAGATATATCCACATATATTCAAAGGTTCTACTTTGTTGGGTTTTTTTTTTTCCACAAGTAAAGTTTACATGCTTGTAGAGTGTCTACAGAAAGGGAACATTAGTACAGAACTCAGTGTTACGATTGCTATGACAGCTACCCTAATTTGTTAGAATATATGAGTTCAAGCATGTGTTAGAAAATACTGAGTAAATTCAGCCTAGATAAAATGTTCAAACACACCAAATAATTTGTTGATGCTTTAGCTGTTAGCTGGCCAATGAGAAACATTCTAAATTGTCTTGATTTTGATCTCTCTCTAAAAAATACACCTCTTTTCATTATCTTAAGATAGGTAACTGAGATTCACTAATCAATAGTGGAAATACTGACTTTGAAAAAAACTAAGTCTATGTCTACTCAGCATTAAAGAAAATACTTTGCTTTAAAACATAAACCTTTTCTCTCTCCTGTTTCCCTCTTATGACATTTTGTATACTTTTCCTCTTTTTCCAGTGTTTTTTGGCATACTGATCATAATTTAGCAACTTCATTATTTCGGTGGCACAAGATTGTCCTGGTAGCATTTCTGGGAATAAAACATGGTTGCCGTAGGAAGTTGACTTAATGATTTAGTTCTTAATAAAGGGACAATTTTCTTGATCAGACAGCTAAATGACAGATAGTTTCTCCCACTTCAGAAGCATGCCCCAGGACACATACCAGTATGTTGTTATTCACAGACTTCAGTTTCTGAGGATATCAAAATACATCCCACATACTGTGAAACCAAATTTTACTATTACTGGAAGTTTGTCATCTGTTTTGGTTAATATGTCCTTCTCAGTGTAATAATCAAAACATATATCTATCCATCATGGTGGTTTCTATTGAAGTTTACACTTCAACCTGAAGGCTGAGATAAAGGGTCTTCCTTATTTCATAATTGACCTGGAAATAAGCTTTTAGGAGGCTCCCGCATTAGCCAATGGATGGAGACGTGATCACACCTCATAAGTCTATCTGTAACATACATTCAGGCATAGACTGGGGAAAAGAAGGAGGATGAGATCTGTATTACCAAAGAATGTTCCTTGGGGTTCCTAATTAAGAAGGAGGAACCTCTCAAGGACAGAATTGGTAGGATTCAGTACCTTGCTGCTAGGCAAATTTTCCTTTGTCAGAAATGGAAGAGCTTGTTCATCACTTGTAAGTTGCTCTCCCTCAGCGCCATCTGCTTCTTCTCTTGTTAGGAATTTGTTTTTAAGTATTCATTATAATGTAGCTAACTGCAGACTGAAATTCTGCCAAAGCTGAAAAAGCTGCAAGTCAGGCTAGCGTGTGGAGCCTGCCACATTCCTGAATCTCTGATTGAGGCTTGCAAGTTTGTCATCAAGTTTGAAATTGAAACCAGAGGAGCTAGCAGCAAGCCCTGTGCTCATAAATCAGCTGATAATGGGTGAATTGTTCTGTGCCTTCCCCTGAAGAGGAAAGCAAAACTCAATGAAAAAGCACCTACAGCAACTAGAAGAGCTGTGATCTAGGCAAGCATGGAGAAACCACGTGTGGCTGTATGGATATGCCACATACTGGCAAAGGAAGTAAACGGGGTTTGGGTTATACGCAATCACTGATTCTTTTCCTATTACAACATTACCAAAAAGTTACAGTGGGATTTACAGCCAACCTGGATTCTGAGTAACAAATTTCCCCAAAAGAAAGAGGCAGGAGACATCGGTCTGTGATCTGTGACAAGGTCTCCTTTCTGCTTCCTTTGTTTGATACCTGCTGCCACTAGAGGGAGGTACAAAATTGACCACAAAACTGTCTTGAAAAATAGTTTCCAGGTCATTAACTAAGTAGGGGCCAACATTTGCTGCCGGGATTCTACTGGAAATCTGGAATAAATGACTGATTAATTTCCTCTGGATGTGCACCAGTGTCACTGAGAATAGAACTTGGATCCGTATGCTTAGATGAAAACTAATTAGAAATACAGTAACATTTTGAATTGCAGGCTTGAAAAACAGGTCATCTTGGACTTGAAAGTTGAGTCCTGTGTTCAAAGAGCTGCACTAGAAATGGTTACATCAGAGACACTACCTCCAGCACAGGAGAAGCTGTCTGAGGGGACTGCTTATGATATTTAAATTTATTGCTGCATAGGAAACCTGGCCTCCATAACTTCATTTCCAGAAGCTGGCGCAAAGCCGTAGAAGGGCCTAATGACTAAAGCAATAACTTGGATCAAAGCTGTTTATCTGATTTTCTTTTTATGGCTTGAATATGGCTAGGAGGAAAGTATGTCAGATATGAAGGATTTAAATATATATTTAAGAGCTGAATCTGCCTAGATAAAATTTTAAAAAGTACCAAATGAGTTACACACTAAAGCCCCATCTTTCTAAATAATGGGAGCTATGAATTTAATTCTTATTAAAAATCAATTGAACTAACTCCTAAGAGCCTAAATTACTTAAGGGGTTTATATTCCTAAATCATTTGAGATTTTGAAAATACAACCTGACAGATACAAGTTTGGTGAAAAGTAAAGGGCCTGTCTAATAACTGAGTTACACAGGTTTAGGCCAAGAAGTTCTGTGGAACATGTGCAGGTTTGTAGAGAAGCAAAATCTTCCACTTGCAACAAAATTGCTTTGTAATTGTTCACATTGCTCAGTCTTAAACCAGCAGAAATACTTGGTGAATTTGAGCGGAAGAATGATTGTTTGTGACTCTGTACAGCTATATCCGGTAGACTTTACAGCACTGTAGCTAAACATGCCTCTTTGGTAGAAGATGGTTTCCTGCATGGATTGCATCTTTCTGCAATGAAGGCTGAACAAGTTCAGCTGTCTGCGTTGGTTTATTCCCATTATAGCAACCAGGGGGAAGAAAGAGGTGAGTAGGGATGAGATGGGAGAGCAGGAAAAGGCAAGGGAGAAGAAAATTTGCCTCTTAGTGCCTCAGAAATGGATGATAAAAGTACTAAGGGGAAAATTTTCAAAAGCTCGTCACAAGCTATTTGTCTCCATTACCTCAATTTTCACAAATCTGTTTTACCATATAAAAACAAAATATCAGACATACATTTTCCATATCTGTAATTGCAGTAGCTCTTCCCCTTTCAGATTTCAGATTCTGCCGCGAAGCCTTGTGCTGTGAATCCTTGTCACAGAAAGGAAGTATCTGAAGAAAGCATCCCTATTTGAGTGTAATGCTGTGTTAAAATAGCTGAGATATGTGGCATCAAGGTCACTTTCTGTCTTCCTCATTCAAATGACTTTTCATCTCTAGAAAAATAACTAGAGAAATTTTTCTTAGTTCTGCCAATAACAATATAAATAGAATTTTTGGCTAACAATTGAACAAAAATGCTTAAAAGTTAAGGGGTTTTAATCATAAATTTGGTATGTTTATCTAGCAGAGCAGACATTGCTACTGAGGTCAATGTTTTTTCTAAAGAATGCTAAAGAGCAAAGATTAAATATAGTGTGTATTTTCCCAGTGGACTCAACACTGTTCTGTACATGAGATGGTCACTTCACTCTTTGTGCAGTCAGCCTTCATTACATCTACCTTTAGAGTAATTAGGGCTGAGTCATGATGTTATCACATCTCAGGAGTTTCATTAATTTTAATGGTCTGGATTCTTTAGATGTCCAACGCTGCAAATTAGGTGCCAAGGTCTAGAAATTTCCATCTTGTCCCAGGGTACGTTGAAATCACAAAAAGCTTCAGTGGTTCAGGCCCAGATCAGCCCTAAGACTTTGTTCAAAAGGTTTGACAGCATTGTAATACATAGTGGCAATATGATTTTTTTTCTTTATCAGTGTCATGAAAGACTCAAATGCCATTGTCTGCTGCAAGTGTTTTGAAATGGATACCACCCACCACAAGCATCCAGAAGTGTTATTTAATTCCATTGTTCCTGAGTTTTGAAATAAATGAGAGGAAGAAAAATAATTGTAATTACATCAATGTGATGGTAGACAAATGTAGCCCAGTTTGCAAAATCAGTCTTAATTGACTTATCCTAGAAATTTTCTGGTGTAATTATGTTAGGATTGTCTTTTCACCTATTAAGTGTTTGCAATATATATTTCTGTCAGCTGAAACCCTAATACAGATGCAGTTATAGCAGCAAAACAGTTGTTGTGGTAGAGTTTATATTAAATTCAGGGAAGTGAAATGAGTAACTTAGCACTTTTAACTGAAGGGTTTTTTGAAACAACAGGTTACTTGTTGGAATCATATATGATTTCAAGAGTAAGTCCAGAGAATGTCTCTGAAGTCCCTAAATGTTCATCTACTTATTCACTACCGATTTTGGTTATGTACAATGAAAATTGAGTCTCAGTAGAGATGGTATAGAACCAATACACATTAATGGCAAATTTGTTTGGCTATCATGGAGCTGAAGTGAAGTATATAAAACAATGCTCTAAAAAGACATAGATTCTAGGTGGCAGCCCTACAATAAAATCTATGTACTATGCTATGCAGATCCACTTACTAAGAGGATTCTCCATATAGGCACAAATATAAGACATATTTTAGGGTCAAGGCTGCAGTCCCTCAAATAAACTGTTGAGCACATCTGATACTGAAAAAAGGATTATGTTGTGGTAGCACAAGATGAAATCAACTCTGTTCCATTTCTACAGCTAGAGATAGAATGGCTCTATTGTCCTTCCAAGTAAAGCTAATGTAATATTTAAAAATAAAATTATGTATAAAAAACCCCCAATAATCTAAAAATGTAAGGTGGTGTAAGACAAATTGTCATCATCACACAAGCTATCCAGAATCACAAACATGATCGTAAGACATTGAAGGGATTGACATTTGATAGTTTGTGTACCGTCATTGTGTTTATTTTCTATAGTGTGATTTCAAACAGGCTTTTATTTTTTCGTCAGCCACTGCTTCCTGAAGGAAGTGAACAGTGGGTACTGACACATGAAGTGAGATACGCAGCCATGTGTTGCCTGGGCTATCAACTGGATGTGTGTGTCCACAATTAGCTGAAGGAAACAGAAGTCTGGTACAGTTTTTGCAGACACACAACTAGAAGCAAGTGTGTGTCTCTTAACCAACTCCAATTCACAATTGGAACACTGTAAATTTCAAGGAAACGTGAATACCTTACTCTAGCAATAGTTCACCAAGTTCAAGTGGACCTCTTGGAGATATTAAAAGAAAAACATGGCGACTAATTTTAAGTACAAAACATAAGCAGAAATATTTTGCAAGAAGTCAGTGAGTCATATTTTCCTCATAAAATTGTTGAAACCATTGTGCCTAGAAACAATTAAATATGTGACTAGGGCTGGAAAAGTTTAGCCATAAACACAAACAGACACCATCTTTTTGTTTGTAGAGGATGAAGGTCATTTGGCTTGAGGAATATCCTAATACTAACAGAGACAAAGCAGAACGTGCAGTTTGAGTGTACTCACGGCTGCGTAGAAGCTCAGAGCTTTGGCCCTACATGCCTGGATACTTGGTAACACTGAAGGTGAAATGCTAATAGTCTGTTAAGGCAAATCATTGGCACATGATTGAAAAAGGGACAAACAACCATGTTCCTTTAATTTGAAAAGAAAATATTCTTTTGATTTATATTAAAAATACATTTCTGAGATCTGAAATCTCAGTCTTACAAAATCATATACATTGAAGTGTTGGAGTAGATCAGTATCTGGCAGTTTGGAGGTCGGTTTGAGGCATTGTAAGACTTTTTCAAGACCACTTGTTTTTTCTAGTAGTTAGCTGGCAACAGACTCATTCAGTTTGGCCTGATATTTTTGCAATGTACATATGACAGCTCCTAGTTAGCTACTGTATTCACATTCGGTGCTTTTGGGGAAGATTAAAAGTGAGGAAGTACCTCTGCTCCCCAGGGTATAATCCCTCTATTTATGAGATGTGGAGACATTGGCCTACACAGCAGAGGTTACAGGTTGGAAGACAGATTTGAACTCGGCTTTGTCAGGGGTCCTTCTCTGATTTATTTCTAGCCTAAAGGGACAGTTGAATTTGAGATGTGTCCAGATGCTTTTTCTCAGGGGCAGTTGTAACGTAGCCTAGCACTTTATAGAGACACTCTGGCTAGCAAAACCCTCTGTTTAAACAACTTCATTTATAAATCTTTCTTAGCAATAAAATGTTGTCTTGACATCCTACTTATGGTTGTCTACTCAGAAGCGTGAAATGAGCTGTAAGATTTCTGGTCACTACAAGAAAATGTACCTGCAGGTGTGTACCAAGAGGTATTTGACTTTGTCAACATTATTTCGAAGTAAGAAAGATAACCCTTTTAATGGTACTTTCCTCACATTATTTAGATTCTCTTCATTCTTGTAAGAGGGAACTGTGAAAATGTGCTCTTGAATTGCTTTTGGATGTAGCGTTACAGCAGAACATGACACGGTCAGTGGCCTTGAGGACTGAGCTTTGTGCAGTTTAAAAAAACAAATGACCCATGAGAATTTTTAAATGTTTATGGCTACGCGCAAGTGAGGTCTAATTCAGCTCTCATTTCTACTAATTTGCAACAATGTATCTTCTTGAAGTCCAGAGTTATGTTTGATTTATGAAAACGTGGCAACAGAATCAAGTCTAGGCAATTTAAGCAATTTATTTCTTTCACCAACTGAGTTTTGAGGTTCTGTACATTTCCAACTTAATTCTTCACATCTAGAGTTCAGTACCACAGATTTTTACTTTGGGAGTCTTCTTTTCATTTTTTACTTTCTGTTCCCTGTCAAGGGTCTGCATGTTTTTGTTTCTTATCTATATGCTTCAAAGGCTTTTAGTCTCATGCTATGCAGGCTTTAGGAGTCCTCTAAAATTAGGCAAGCTTTTCCTGCACTTTCTTCCTCCCTTTTACTCATGAACTAACTTTTCCAGGTTAGAGAGCTGAAGAATAGATCCCGGGAATCTGTCTTAGCCTTGATGAGGTATGTGGTCAATAACCATGAGGTTATTCCTTTTTGTTTCTTCCTTTAACAGCTTGTTATGTGATTACATTTTTCAGTAAGTTGCATGTTTATTTCAGTCTAATGATCCTTTTGATGGGGTGACTGTTCACAGACTTATAAGCATCAGAAAACTAGAGGAAAGAATGGAAAATATTTTGAAACTTTTTTCATCCTTTAGCTGTGATGTGATGCAATTTCTGATTAAGGGTATTAAGGAGGCATCCTTTCAAAGCAAGAGAGCATAAGTGCTGTACAGTTTGATTAAAAGGTGATTAAGATGTACCTGGAGTTTTCCGTGTAACAGGTTTCTATTGATACCTCTGAAGCTATGGAGGTATGTGGACTTCAGTGCACTGAGATACAAAATACCTAGCCATGCCCAACACCTCTGTTGACAAACTAGGTAGCTTGCAAAGCAGGTAGTTGTTTCGTCCAACTTTATCATTTTCACATCTTGTTCTAAAATCTTTTGCCTGTTTTTCATAGATGTATTCCCGAGCTTGGTACAGCCTGTAGAACAGGCAAAGAAACAGGACTCTTAGACCTCAGCCCAGGCAACTGACTGAGTGGCTTCTAATGAAATAGTCAGGTCTCACTGCAGGATCTCTGCTTGTGGAAATTCATGACAGCTTTTGGTGCTGCTTTGGTAGATAATAATACCTAAAGCATAGTCACTTACGGTAATTCCCTGTACTTGTAGACTAGCCCAGAATTAGCAAAACACTCTCAAATGTCACTCCTCGCGGGAAGTATATTTAACCCTCCAGTGCTTCATAGGCAGTCTGGAAGAGCATTGAGTTAGGTTGCTCTCCAAGTTAGTGGCAGAGCCAGGAAAAGAGTCTTATCCTGACATTTCTGGGCTTCTAGTCTGACTAATCGTGGCCATGCTGGCAAATAATGTCAGGCATAGGGGTTGAGTGCAGATGTTTCTTTCCAGTATCTGCTCTGATAGATTAAGGGCTCACTGTTCTTCAGAGCACATTCTGTAATGTAGCACGAACTTTTGCATGGAGCATCTCCATGTAGAGCTCTTTATTGGAGTTTGTGCTTCTCTCTACAAATAGATACTCCAGCTTTTTGTTTTACTCAGTTTTACTCAGTTGTGGTGTTTATATTACACCAGCTTGAGGGGGGAAGGAAGGGAATTTTTCTGTATATTAACTGTCTGGGTGATTTTCTACAGCTGCTTTGAAGGATATGTCTGTTACTTATATATAACTTGGATTCTATAGACATATGGCAGAGAGCACAATTCTCCAGAAAGCATAAGAGTTTGACTGATGGAAAGCAGAAGAGAGCAATCCAAGAGAAATCCTGCCAGAGGAGGAGCATGAATCTGAAATTTACTGTTGAAACCAGACTTCTGCCTGGGGCTTAAGTACCACACTTGGCCAATTCTACCATTGACTTCAGTGTGGCTCTGCACAGATGCAAGGAGCTGCTTTTTGGACCTGACTAAATCTGGAGCTTAAGTATCGTTCTGGCATCCATGCTGATTTGGAAATACGCTGGTTGGCCTGAACCCCTTAAGCAGTGGGACAATTACAGGGTTTTTAAAAAATCAGAAATGTAGAGAGCCTGTGAATTGAGGCTATTCTGGCTTTTACGTAGCGAGTTTGTAAAATCAATCAGAAATTGAAGAGGGCATGAGAGATTTCATTTTAGACTATTCAGTTCCTTATTAATTGTATTGTGGATGGCAACAGAGGAAACGTGTATAGCAGGCAAGTCTCCTTTTTTTCTATTTAATCTACTGTCTGTTGTTCTGACTTTTCACTTTCATGCAGCTCAGCACTTGCAGCAGCACAGGTCTAAGCCTAAACTGCCAAGAAGGTTTTGTTTCATCTGGTTTTGTGTTTATTTCAGAAGCTGATAGACGTACCATCTGGCAATCATGTCGGTCAAACTCACATTCGTCTCTCCTGGTGATGGAGGTGGTATCAGCAGGAGTTGTTCTTTCACTGGTTTCAGCACTGTGCAAAGCAGAAAATTAGCGTAAGTAACACAAGAAGAAAAGAACTTGATCGTTTGGGCAACAGACATTAGGTACTGCAAATGTATTTTTTAACCTAAGGCATCTGTATGTAGAAATTGTTCCTTAATTTTTATCTTCAAACTATTGAGTGTTGTTATGGTTCACTGATAAATAGCTATACTTCACACCATAGTTACACGCTGTACTTTAGAGATGGTTGGATTTCAGAGATTATGTATCAGACTGTTAATAGTGTCCATTTCTTCTAGAAAAAAATTGAGGGCTGTGGCCCTTCCTACTAGCAGCCTAGTAGTAACTGATGTTTTCTGACTAAAACCTTCTGAATAGTTATGGTAATTAAAAATCTCATAGACCTTTAAAAAGATGGGGACGTTAATGGTGAATCATGGCAAAATGCCTAACTGATGCCAACTCAAGTTCTTCTGGAGTTATTTAAGCAGAGCAGCATTACATGAGAGGAAGAGCTGCTTTATGGGAATGCCACAGATGAGAGGAAGGGAGGAATACAAACAGGCCAAGGTGGCCACTGCAAATTCGCTGCTATCAGTAACAGGTCTATAGGACAGCCAAGGTTGCAGTCCAGTCTTCCAGTCTTCAGTCGGGCTCCAGAATTGCTAAACCATCCTGCACTATTTTTCCGTTTTTGCTTATCATAAATTGTTGTGTAGCATTGCTCCATGTAGATAACCGTGCAGCTTTTCCACTAGAAGTGCTCTTGTTCTCTTTTTTAGAGATCTCTGTATAGCCTGTTGAGTGTTTTTAGAAGATACGATATATAAGTGGAAAATGAATATAATCTCTGACAATGCATGCTAGAATAATAACAAAGTGAATCATTTAGCAGTATCATGTAGAAGTATTGGAAAGTATGCCTCTAAAAGTATTGTACTCAAAAAAAAATCCTATTGTGTATCAGTAAAATATCCAATTCATGTCATAAAATATATTTTCAAAGAACCAAATGACTGAATTAACCTTTTAGTTAAACACAGTGTGGTAAAGTATGAGCAAAAATGAAATTCCAGCATGATTGTGATGTAATCAAGAAGTCTTCACATTTGAATAAATTAATTTGTTGTGGAAGCTGAAAAATAATATTAGTCCTAGCAAAGGCTGGACATCTAAAATCACACCAATCGCTAAGATCTTGAGAAAAACACTGTCAATAAATTATATAAACAGACCTGAGCTCAAGGACATAGTGGGAGTTCTAGCATCTACCCGGAAAATGCCGAACAGCTGTTTCTCCAACAAAGGCACAGTCCAGCAGGGTAAGAATGCTCCGAACAGAAGAGTTCATATATCCCTTAGGATTATTCTGTTACTTTTAGCTGCAAAGGCTTTCTAACCAAATACCACTCTTTATGCGTTTTTTATGATGTTGCTTTTCATTATTTAAGTGTTTAGACAGACAGTTTTGTTCAGGAATCACCTCAATAAGGAAAATCTGTGTACTAGATACTCAGTCACAGCCCAGTGAACACCCGAGAGCCTTCCCCAGTATAGTGAAGAAAGTTTTTAATCACCCTTTCCAAAGTTATCTCTCCCTCAGGCACTGTTGCAAAACACAGCAGGAGATTGCAGGGGCCCTATGCAAAGTCTATCCAAAGGATGACACACAAATCAGGTCCACATGGAGATTCTTAAGCAGATGCTAAATATACTTTTGTATTTCTTTAGCAACTTCCTTTTGAGGCGCTCAGTCAGACACACTATTTCATTTTTCCTCACAATGGTCTCCACAGGAAGTAAATATTATTACTGTTATCTATAAAGTGGGAAATCAGATACTTAAATTATTAAGTTCACCAGGGAAAGCAGCAACATAGCATCTAGCTTTTAGCTACTGTCCCTAAAGGCCCACGTCAGCCATTTAACTTTTCTATGAAATGCATGAAAATGGGATTCTTAACATCAGTGCACTGAGTACGTATTTGCTACATCGGTCAGTAGGAGATACTGAGGAAAACGGTGAGTTTTAAAACCCTACCTATCTGTATGCAGTGCTTAGATGCTGTACTTTAACTGAAGGGAAATGATTTCCTGAATTTAGAATTTGCAGTCAGAAACTCTGAAGGTAAATATCAAGGTCCTTTCCTTTCCAAAAATAAACAAAACCAAGAGTAATTTGGGCTTTTTGATTTCAAAAGATAGAATTATCTTATATCTTCCTTATGGTATCTTGCTAATTAGAGTACTCATCTAAAGCCTGGAACTGAATGATATTGCCTTCTTTGCATGAAAGAATTTTAAGTGCTAATCCTTCTAGGAGACTCTTTCAACTGCTGTTATTGGCTAGACTGCCCCTTCCAGTGTAATTCCTGTTGAAACCCTCTCACTTTGCATGGAATATTCAAACATTCATTACCTTAATAAAGAAAACTATATTAATGTAAGTTTCTAATTTAACAGTTATGTTTCTCGTTGTAGGTAATGTGAGCTTCAAATGGTTTGGTTAATTAATACTTTACATTAAGCCATCATAAAAAACTAAGATAATCATTGGAGTGAGGAAGTTAAATATCCAGTAATGTTTGGCAACACCTAATTTTATCAGACTTTTTGCAGATTATATGTTAAAAATGGAGTTAAGTAGAAATTTAGCTCCAGGATAATTAAAGTAGTTACTCAAAGGTTTCTATAATAAGACTGGGGACAGCTCTCAGGTGTGCTGGGCCTAGGATTTAATCACCAAGCTCAGTAATCTCCTTAGGCCTTCAGTCACATGCCTGGAACTTAAAAGAGCCAGTGGCTAAGTATTAGGCCTGTTGAAGTTCCTCAGCTCTCCAGGTGAGCTGAATTTAGGAAGGAAGCTGTAGAGAAGGTAGAAAGCTGCTCAGAGCAACTAGTTGGCTTGGCTTGGTGGAATGGGAAACTTCTTTAGGTAATGTTGTTTTAGGGGCTTGACTTACAGGGATTATTAACAAAGCTATATACAAATAACTAAGATTTAGAGGAGTATATAGATAGAGGTAAGTCAGGCAAGAATCTGACAATTGAAAGATCCATTTGCAGAGAGCTCATTTTTGGGTTTAAATGTTGTAGATACATATAACGTAATGACAAGGGATCTTCTAATTCTTTGGGTTAGCACAAAAAATCTTATGTAGGGGATTTCTGTTAGAAGCAATATTTGTTTTTACAGTTGCTTTTAAAAGTAAGTAGGTGAGGTGTTAGATGTTGAAAAAACACCTTGGTAGTTGTATCTTGTATGCAATCTGGGCTGGGTAGCTTGCTTTTCTAAAATGTAGTAGGGCTGTAAGCCACCATTTAAATGGATGGTGAAAGCAGGCAAAGAAATAGTTATTTCTAAAGGCTTTTTATGTTAGCTTTATCAGTTAGACCTTGAGCAGATCAAAAGTTTGTTGCCTTGTTTTTCTGAATTGCAGGTGAGAGTCAGAATGGGAATGTCCTTGTCCTGCAGGATGGCTTGCTTGACTAGTTCTGTAGTTGGCCCAACGACTGGTGTAAATGTGCACACAGAAACAGGGCCTTAGCTAGCTGCCATGTGTGTCTGTTAATGTTCATACTGCTAGCGATTGTCTTAACTTGTTATTAACCTGTTGTAAAAATGAGCTTTTCTTTTTCTTTCTCAGTACCTCCCCTAGCTTCCCAAAGAAATGGGGACCTGCACAATTTTTCTTTATTTAAAAAGCATAAAAGAGAATCACTAGGCTTCTTGGGGTCTGTGGCAAGCTTGGAGAGGGAGGTGTTTCTTACTGAAATTATTATCATTGAAGTCACAAAAACCTTGCAGCTTTTCTGCACTAGGTATTTAGTCTTGGGCCTTAACTTTCTAATGTTATCTGTGAAAGTATTCTTTGGAGTAAATGTATATGGGATTGGGCATGTAACTTGCAGCTCAGAAGCTTTGTGGGTTAGGCACCTCTCCTCTCCCAGGTGATGGGTTTTGCACCTTTCCCATGTTTCTCTTCTCTTTCTACAGAAAGTCTCTCAGCAGAAGCTCAGTGAGATCAAGAATGTCACTGAAATCCCCCAAGGCTTATAATTCCCTGCAGAAGGGGGCAGTCCTCTGGGATCCGAAGCCACTGCAGGTGAAGAAAATTTTTGAAGCTTTGAAGAAAGGACTTAAGTAAGGACTCTTTAAATATTGTAATTTGCCTTACCTAGTCATGCTGCTTAAGTCTGTGTATGACACTTTTCTGTCTCCATCTGTCATCTCTAAGGAGTGACTTTTCCAGACACTGGCTTGGGACCTTGTAAAACAAGTTTCATTCACTTTCAGACAGTCTGCTTGCAAACAAAGTGCTCTGTTGTTTTTGTTCGTTCCTTGTTTGTTATACTTCTTTAAAGTCAGTGATGGGTAGAACTCTGCAGGGAGATTCCTCATCTCTTGGGGAGCCACTAAGCTCCCTTGAGGAAGGGAGGCTTTCGGAGCATGCAGGGTGACAGGCAGGAAGTCTGCTGATCAAGGAGAGACTTGGATACGGATGTGACCACCAGACCTGGGGGGTGATTGGCACAATGGTTCTGAAGAGGGAGCTGTGTGGAGTTTGCTTTGACTCAAAAGCTGACTTAAAACCAAGTCTGAAAGCAAGTGTGTGTCCTGCAAGGACACAGGAGGGGAAGCTGGTTCATAAACCATTTCTGTTCTCTCTATGCTAATTAGAGAACACTTAAAGAGTTAGATATTCTAGTGGATTTGGGTTGTTTTTTGGGGGGTTGTGTGTCGGTTTGGTGGTTTGGGGTTGGGTTTTGATGGAGGGATATGTTTGTGTGTGGTATTGGTGGTTTTTTTTGAGTTTTTTGGTTTTCTTCTAATACAATTAAACCCTAGAGTTCAAAGGTCCTCTTTCATTTCTGGGTGGCTTGTTGTAAGGAAAAGGTCTAAGCAGATCCACCTGAAACTTCAGCTGACTTGAGGTGATGAAACGGAGCTCTAGTATAACTCCTTCTTCTTCTGGCAATGTAAATAACATTATCTTGCTTTAAATGTAGCATTATTTCAGAGTCGTTATTATGGTTGACTACACAGTTGATGTTGCATCTGTATAGACTTGAGTGAAAACGCTAAAGACCAATTTGTCCCTTGTCTCAGTCTGGCAGATGTGGGTGTATGCAGCAGACACAATAGAGATCAAAGGATGGGCTGGCAGTTTGAATTTAGCATATTCTGGCTTTGACAAAGCTGTCAGTTACCTCATAGAAACACTGATACTATTCAGTGCTTATATGGCAAATAAAACATGGGTGAGCTTGCTCTCTTGGCATTATAGACCAGAAAGGAAGTGGTGGTAAGTGCTATTTGCCCCCATCAGTAATTGAGACTGATTAACTTCTGAGTCCTCAAATCTTACTGTATAAAAATACGCATCTTAAATCATTATAGTTAATGGGTCTAGTCTAATATTGTAGGAACTTCATTTTTACCCTGCAGCTACTATTGGAAGATAAAATACTTTTCCTTGGATTTGTAAACACTGTAGCTCTTTCTGCTGGCATCTCTACTAACTAACTTTTCCTTCATGTATGTTGCTGCTGTCCTTAGAATTTTCCTACTATATTAATTCTGATCATAGTTTGTTTTCTTAAGCAAAGAAAATAAAACACACTGTAAACTCACATGTCACATTTTTATTCTAATAGAAGACTATAAAGTCTTAGCCCTAGAAATATCAGTCAATGTGTTATTAGTGGATTTAGATTTAAAACAAATGACAAAACCAAATGTTTTTACAGAGTTTAGAATTTATCAGAGCTTAGGGAGGAGAAACCGTAATGTGGATCAGAATTTGTTCCCAGTTCTGCAGGGAATGCCATATGATCAGACTCCTGCCAAAACTGAGTAGCTAACTAATTGTCTAAAGTAACCTGCAGAAAACAACTGTATCAAATAGCAACGCAAAGTCCAAGTTTTAAGTAGATGCAGACTAAGTCCATTTGGTGCTGGAGTGACTTGAATTTTTAGAGCGGAACATGTTTTACACGCCAGTGTCTTTATAGCTATAGCAAATAACCCTTTATTCTGTTAACCAGAATAACTCTCTATTCTGGGTACCATTCCATCAAGCTGGCAGTTCTAACGTACTTAAATCTAAAGGTGATAAAGCTCTTCTAAAAGAAAAGTGAACTCTTCTGCCACCAGCCTTGGCGTCTTCTGCACTAAATGCTGGAGCCACTGGGTGTCTTGAGGGAACTGGTTTTGTAAAAGTAAGAAAATGAAATCATAAAATCATAGAAATGCATCAAAGCAAATGTGAAGAAGTGCAGCTGTCTAAAATGAGGTTATTTTGACTGCTCAGTGATTGTGTTTTATAATGTCATATTTACCAGGTGACTCTTGTTCTCTTTTAAGCATAAGAGGAAAAACTTACCCAGCTCTGCTCTGTATTAAAAACAAAGTTGGAAGAAGATGGTCTCAGCAGAAATAGTGTAATTGTGGGAACTCCTAAGGGACAACCCTTGTGTGTTAGCAACTGTATAGAAGCCAATTGGCACCGAGTACTTCACACCTTGCAAAGTTCCTGTTCTGGGAAAAGCAATGGTCACATTAAGAAATTGTCTAGCATACTAAAAGGTGATATTCAGCTCTGTTTCCTAAAACACTGAATGACATGTGCGCTACCTCACACGTGGCATGCTTCTATGAATTTGGTTTTGTAGTGCGTTTCATGTTGCAATTCTTTGACTTTGTAAGATGGAGTTGGCTGATGAATTCTTACTCATCAGTAACTGTAAGAGGCTTGCTCAACAAATGAACTGATCATATGCCTTACAGAAAAGGTTCCAGAAGGCCAAACAGGAAGTTAGAGAAATCTGAAAAGGAGATCTGTGCGCTGGGCTATGTGTGTGTTAGAACTTGCTGTTCTGCTCCTACGTCCCTCCTTTTCTCGTGCCTGTAGTAGAACTTCCAGCTCTACTGTCTTGTTCTGTTTTGCCTCACATTCCCAGAATAAAGCTGATCTTTCACTTGATCTGTTTTAGATGAAGGGGAAATAAGGAACAGTGAATCTCTGTGTGCATGTGTACAGGTATATACCTTATGCAGCAGTTTTGGCCTTCTTGAATTACACTGTAGCATTCCACATCTTGGAGAAGTAAAAAGGATTTGGGAGGATTCCTAATGTATAGCATCTTTAAATGTTAGGTTACAGTAACCAGCATCTGCTGGCACTCATTGTATACAGGTACTCCTCTGGGAGTGACTTTGCATTTAGGACAAATATTTGTCTATGGAATCCGCTCTTTTTCATCTGTGACCTATGTCCTCTAAATAGCAATTTGCAGCTTTTAGCGATTAAAACAATAGAATTCTTCTAGAGAAGGAAGCTGCTTTGTAATATTCTGTTGAAAAATTCTCTGGGGAGGTGTTATAGTGAATGTATCAGAAGAACCTAACACTGGCTTTTCTTCCCTTCCAGGGAATACCTGGAAGCGCATCAGGCTGAATTGGATTATCTCTCTGGTCGACACAAAGATACAAAAAGGAACTCCAGATTGGTAAGATGCTTTTAATGTTAAATACTTAAATGACTTTATTTTTAAAGTCACAAAAGTAGATGCCCTCTTGCACCTGGGACTCCCAGGGGTTTTCCAGTTAATGCACTGGAGCAAGATCCAACAAAGCATCACAATCAGAAATTTAACAAGCAAGTTAGCTCTTGATGTGAGAATTAAGCTTGGTTTTCTCACTTTCAGTATCCAGCAGTGTTCTTCAGCTTATGTTCATTTACTGGCATGGTATCTCCTTGTCTGTTTAGTGATTAGTGTTCATACCTGACTTCATATGGACAGAAACGGCGATAAAAGATTGTGCTTTGTTTTCTGTAGCTGGTGAGATTGTCCTAGCAGCATAGACTCTTGCAGATTCAACTCTGCCTTTCATTTGGGAAATAATAGCTAGATTAACTGCCTCCCCCCCCACCAAAAAAAAAAAAAAAAAAAGAGAGAGAGAAAAAAATTTAAATCAGAAGCTCCCATGTACTATGGCTAATATCGAGGTCCTTGTTATAGCTGGTGGTGACACTTTCTGTCTCATTTCAGGCATCTGCAAAAACAAACCAACCAACCATGCACAGAAAATGAAATTGCTTCTGCAAATGTTGGACTGTCTCCTTGTAGTAAACGATACATCTTAATTTAGTGTAACTTAAGATATGTGCTGTTTCTCTTTCAGGCTTTCTACTATGACCTGGATAAGGTAAGACGTGTGAGGATGAGATGAAATGTTGCAAATGGAGAAAAATTGATGCTGTGTCTACTGTGTTACTTAAAGGCATGTTTAGGAAATAATTTCTCAAGTCCCCCCCTCTCTTCCCCTCTTCAAAAGCAAATCCGCTCTGTGGAGAGATACATCAGAAAACTGGAGTTCCATATAAGCAAGGTAAACAATTTTCTCTCCTATGTGTAAGGCTTACACTGCTATATAAGCAAACTACCTAAATAGAAAATGCTTTGCTTATCATTCATCTGGAGGGGAGTAATGCTGGGTACTTTCTTAAAGCTGTAACCCCTCTTTTTATAGGAGGAAGGGATTTTTATTTATTTTCTTGAATGGTTCTATTCAGGCTGAATGTTGGACGCATCCCAACTTGAGTTTGCTGGTGAAACCAGTTTGTGTACTCTGCCAGTTTATTCAGAAAATGCTGCTGTGGGAAGACTTGCATGTTCTGCCCCCCTTCCCACAAGGGGCCAAATGGGCTGTTCTGTAGAGTGCATGTCTGCTGTCTGCCATCTGCTTCCAAAGGAATCAGATCTCTCCTCTGACATAGCTAAATGTGTGGGTGGGTTAGTCTGTATTGAGGGAATCAGTTTCCTGCTCCCCAAGTAACTTTTCCCTGAACAAGGTGTTATTCTAATCATTATAGTCTGATAATAGCAGAGCAAATTGTTTCTCAGCATCCCGTGCTTTTTTGCAGGAATGTCTACAAACTGTTGCTCTCTAATCAGCCTGTGAAATGCAGGAGTTGCAGCGTTCTGCAATACTATGATAATGGAAATTGGTTGGGATTTTGCTAGGAAAGGCTGCTGATGTTCCTTTCCAAAACTTATTAAAATTATGCCAGGGTAATTCTTGTTCCTTCTTCCCCCAATCCCCAAATCTTAAAGGTAGAAGAACTCTATGAAGCTTACTGTATCCAGTGCAGACTACGAGATGGGGCCACTAATATGAAACATGCCTTTTCCTTGTCTCCTTCCACCAAAGCCTCCAGAGAGAGCCTAGTGGAGCTTTACAAGAACTTCCAAGAGTGCACAGAGGTAGGAAATACTACACACATGTAATGAAGACCAAGCTGTTTCTTAGCAAACAATGTACCAGAACTTGCTGCTGGGTTTTTTCTTTTTTTTTTTTTTTTTTTTTTTTAACAGGTGGGTTAAAAGCTTAACCTGTGAATGAAATACAGGTACATAATGTGAACTGAAGCTTGAGAAATACCTTCTGGGCAAAGCTCTTGAATTCTATGCCCTCCTTTTGTCCCTATTCAACTTGGCTTCATGCATTCATGAAGTGAAAAATCATTTTGAATTTCTGCTTTAATACTGGGGTCCATTATGACTTCCACTGGAAATAATGGGATAAGAATTGAATAATGAATAAGCTAAGCTATTTTTAACAAACAAGCAATGGGAGGTAGCTGACGGTGAACTGCTCAAGCAGTTCCACTCTTCTGTGGAGTGGCAAAAAAAAGTAGTCAGGTAGCTACTCTGCACTGCTTTTCAGTCATAGTGACTTTTCAGTCTCTCTTCTAGGACATGTGCTTTATAGAAGGGGCATTGGAGGTCCACTTGGGAGAGTTTCACTTGAAGATGAAAGGTACGTGCCTTTCTTGTTTCCTTCAGGACTCATCTGGGTTTCCTACGTAGCAATCTGATCCATTGGGAATCCATTTATTCAGCGTCAGTTGCTTCCACAAGCTTTCTGGGTCAGACCCTGAACAGAATTTTGGCAAACTTCTGTTTGCTTCAGCACTGTGAAACAGAGCTGCAATGGTATTTTATATTTGAGTACAAAAGCTGGTAAGCTTTCTTTCCTCAGCTCAATTAAAGTTTGTCCTTCTAGGAGAGTTTTGGGCTAGTGGCATAGCTCCTGCACAGAGCTGAGCACAAGGGCGTGTTAGCTAGCTAGTCACTTTATTTATTGCAAGCTAAGGCTTTGAGGGACACTGTAAAACTTGACAAGTATTAGGAGTTTTTCTTCTCTTTTTCAGGGTTGGTGGGCTTTGCACGTCTCTGCCCAGGGGATCAGTATGAGGTGCAGTATACAGCAATTCATTTTTTCCTTTATTTTACCGCTGTGAGTTTGCAGTAGTAGGGGAGCAGGAAAGAGACCGATGAAACCCCGCACTGTTCTGATGCGAACAGTGTGTTGGCACATTCACTAGTTACTGTGCCCTCTGAGACCGAAGAGGCGAAGATGTGATTCAAGTGTTACAGGAGAGCTTAAAAGGCAGCAGTGACTTGCTATCAAAACCAACCTGTCAGATCTTTGTCTTCAAAGTTGCGCTGAATCAAGTAACAGTTGCTGCCTGTTTCTTGGAAGGTTGCCCTTGGCATGATTTGAATGCATCTTAGTGTCTTACTGGGTTGCTCTCCTACTTCTAACAGTTCCAAATGAATTCCAGTGTGCCTTGTATTTCAGTACTCCTAGGTTCTCCTAGAATGGGTGGGATGTGTCATTTGTCACTGAATTAAGGTGTTAAAACCTGCAACCTGAATTCCTGCCTCCAATCTTCTAGCTTTATCCAAGTTCCTAAATATATTGTGATCAAAGGAAGAGCTTTGCCTCTGTGCTCCTGGAAGAATGTGAGGCCTATGGACTGAAGGGAATGTTCTGGGCTATGTTGACAAAACATCCTTTTTTCTTCGTGGTTTCTAGGTGTTTGTGCGGCTGGGACGCCAAAAATGGAGGTTGAAAGGCAAGATTGAGACCGATGACAGTCAAACATGGGATGAGGAAGAAAAGATTTTTATACCCAATCTTCATGAGAAGTTTGAAATCAAGGTGTGGTGTATAATGGTTGGATTGGAATCAGTGGGTTAACAAGTCTTCTGCCATACTGTTTACCTGTTAGGCTACCAAATGTTTGTCAAAATTCTTAAGTAGTTTTATTTTCCTAGACATGTAAAAATGTGTTAATCAACACTCTGCTCACTGAACAGACATTTACTTCTGTTTTTCCTTTGCTTCTGGCACTTGTAACTGTATTAGTGCATCTGCTTTCCCATGTTCTGGAGTCCTGTATATGTGGTTATTTGTTGCTTTGTTTTTTTAAAAAAATTTTAGTTCAATATTTGGGGGTTTCTAGGATGAAGTCTAGATGTGGAGACAAAAAGATGTGTATATTATTTATATCACCCATGTGGAATATTAAGTACCTGGAGCTGGGTTCTCTACTGAAAAAGAAAAATATGTATATGGAAAACTTGTCATTGCAGATGTGTATGTCTTGAATGTGTAGTTCAAATGTCCCTTTATCTGGGTGCATTGCGGATTATTTTGTCATGTTTTATTCCAGAGATGCTCTGTATCTCTGAAGAACCAGTGGCATGTATATGCTGGTACAAACTGGCTGTACTTTATATCTTTATTTATAGTTCTGATGCTCTTCCTTTGGTCTTTTTTTTAAGTGCCTTGGAAGAGGTCACATCTTGCACAGTAAGGGACCAGTGCTAGTGGCCTGTGATATGTTGATGACACGTTGTGGGTACCCCTTGGGGGAAGCTTGTAGTTTTCATAGACTCTTGTGCAGTTGCCCCTGGCATTGGTTCTGGCACTTACCTAGCAAGTGGAGTTAATCGTTAAACATTTCCACTGTAGTCTGGCGTCCTTCATGGGCTGGACTCTGCCGTATGACTCCTGTCAACCTACAGGCAGCTGAGATCTAAGGCTGTGCTGGATCTTATTCTACTAGGAAGCTGTGCCAGTGCAGGGTTTCACGTTCTGGCAGCTGTGTTAAAGCAGCTATTGCAATGGTCTCCTCCTGTCTGGCAGCAAGAACTGGGTTACATAGGAGACACTCTTTGGCATCTTGCCAGCTCAGCCTTTGGAAATGTTCTTATAACACTTTTTTTTTTTCTGCCACTGCATGGTGAAGATCAGGTGAAAGGCTAATTTAGATCCCTGTTTTCACATAATAGTTGTAAAAACTTGTATTACTTTGTATGACAAAGATAGCTTTACTCTTTTTGTCAGCTTATGAAAGTCTACTGACTAATATTCTCCACACCCTCCTGGTCTTTCCACTTTGTTCGTAATAATCTTCAACCAGTACAAATACATAGCAGGTTTTTTTAAAAAAAAAGGTGCCAAAGAGTGTTCCAAGAGGAGCCTAGCAACAAAACCTTTGCTAGCTCTTAAAGGAGATGTAGGCGTGTAACTAATTCCCCAACTGGACTTTAGTCACTTGTGATGAGTCTGATGCTTTATGTGCTCCTAGAACAATTTGATCTTCAATCGGAAGTATGTTTTTATAGCAAATGTTTGATCAGATTCTTTTTTAAGTAGCTGAAGAAGCAAAGTGCTAGGCCAGAAAAAAAATGTAGGCTTGTAACTGCATTGAGAAGAAACTCGGAGCTACCTGCAGAGCTAGAGGAAAGAACAGGCACCACAAGTTCCAGTTTTGGTCCGTGGCTGAGCTCGGCAGTTAGAAAGGTCATAGTGGATGCAGACAGTTGTGCTTCCAGATCCTTTAGGCAACTGATTGCTGAAATAGTCTAGTGTAAGTAGGCTAATATATTTCTCAGTAATACATATTTTGACAGTGTCGTTCTACTGCATAGACAAGCTAGACTGTTCTATAAATGACGACTACTTGTATGTATGCTGAAGCTAGAATTTCCAAGAATTTCTTGTTTTAAAATTGTAGTCTACCAAATTCTGTTGTTAGAATTGTACAGCTCTGCCTCTCCCCAACTCGTAGAACTCCTTTCCGCTTTGCTAGCCATCTGTGACATATTCCTTGTGGGGATATTGGCTCACAACAGTTTCAGAGCCCAGAACTGATTATTGAGATTTTAAGTTTGTGGGCCTCGGAGCAGTCTGAGCCTGGGGTGTTCTCCTTTCCATGCACATGACTTAGGATTGTCTGGTAAGATGGAAATGGATATGTTTGTCTGTCCCTGCAGGTGACAGAGCTGCGAGGACTGGCCACTATTCTAGTTGGTGTCGTGACATGCGACAGCATAAACTTCTTTACAACCAAGCCTCAGGCAATCATTGTGGATATCACTGAACTGGGCACCATCAAGCTACAGCTGGAGGTCCTCTGGAAGTAAGTACAGCTTCAAAAAAAAAAAAAAGCTGGAGCTGAACATTTGAAATCAATTATATCACTTAGTAGCATTCAACATGATAGTCCTCTTTCTATTTGCAGAGCAGGTGCAGGATAGATAGCAGCCTCGTGCTTCCTCACAGCAACCCCAGCTGCTGGGCCTGACCTCTGAGTCTGGGGGACCAGCCCTCAGGAGGGAAGGGGGCAGGGACAGAAGCTATCTCTCTGAGCCTTCAGTTCTTTGTGTTGATGTTACCAGAGCCGTGGCTAGCCACGTGAACTGACTCTAGGCTTTCTCTTAGCTTACTACTCTTCAGAATAGCATTTAAGTCTACCTCCAAGCAATGTACATCTATAAAATGTGAACAATAATCTTAAAGATGATGAAATGAAACAGAAAATAGCAGCTTCTAGGCAGAATGAGAAAATATATAGTGGAAATTTTAAGACAATCACTGGCCACCATTTGTTATAAACAGAGCTTTCCCAAAGACTTAGCACTTTCATATTTGCACTGTGATTACAGTTATTGATGTTAGGCCTGTCTGTGCACTACAGGGAAGCTTGGTTACAGATGCACTTTAAAAATAGCTCAGTATTTTCATGGTGCCTGTGATTTGTTAAGTTGTTTTATAATTTAAATTCATAAATTGATTTTTTTGTAGTGTTATTTTTTTGTGGTGTTATTAAAAGTAAATTCTCGCTTTTGTGGATGCTGCACTCGAACTTCTTCCTCACTCATGGCACACTACCAGAGATTTGAGGTAGTACTATTATTTCTGCTTTATGGGACTGTTGATCCATACTGAAAGTCTTGTCTACAACAAATCAAAACTTTTTAACCTGTTCCCATTTACGACTGTCCAGGGGTTAAATCTAGCCATCTTGGTGAAGTGCCCAGTTAAACAAGGGGCACTCTTCACTTGTGCTTTTTTATATGGCTTACTGTAGTCCTCAGTTCTTCCCA
Organism: Podiceps cristatus; assembly: GCA_000699545.1. Taxonomy (NCBI): domain Eukaryota; kingdom Metazoa; phylum Chordata; class Aves; order Podicipediformes; family Podicipedidae; genus Podiceps; species Podiceps cristatus. Next base: position 26,538 of record JMFS01104779.1, read on the forward strand.
GCCCAACGTGGCAAAGAGGCATGTGAACACACCTCCATGATAAGGACTTTCTTGAAAGTCACTTTGTGATGACTTGTGAATCTAGGTGCTCTCCAGGAAAAGCAGAAACTGAACAATGTTTAGATTAGGAAGAGCAGGGAGCTATGCCTTGCAGGCCAGACTCAGTTATGACTCAGCCTTATGCAGCTCTTCTCTGGCCATGCTGGTTTCTTGTTTTCTTAAAAAATACCTCAGAATAAAAAAAAAACCAAACAAAACAAAAAACAACTTGTATGTGTTGAATGTGTGATCTGAAAAATGTACCCAAGAATCAAACAGATCTTTCAGTATGAGAGAAGTTTTTCTGCCCTTAGGGTAAAACAACCAAATGTATTTTACAATCAGTCTTTAAGACCTGATTTTTCAGGTCTTAATCAAAAAGTAGAAACGGGGGATTACCTTTGGAAGCATCACTTGACTTAAACATCCTCACAGTCTCTTAAGCCACCAACAGGAGAAATGCCACAAAGGTTTTCTGTTGCAATTCCTGATCAAGTGTTGATAAACAGTTTTCAGGTTGCATTTCTGGGGCTGGGGAAAGAAAAGCTTTATTGATCAATATAGTATTTTCTGAATGTCTCTGTGTATGCTGTAGTTCTTGAAAGTTACTGTTGTACATGCAGTTGGGTTGAAACATGAATCTTGGCAACAGCATCTGAAAATTATTTTCCAACAGGCACATTGCTCTAACTCACACAGCAGAGTTTTGCCCATGCCTGTTGTTTATGACACTTTTTCCTCTAACAATGGGCATCAGTATAAGTCTTGGTTTGGTGAGGTTCTGTAGCTGCTTTGAGACTTTTGAAGCCTCTGTTTCTTATTTGAGAAGCTATGCTGCTAACTAGTTGGGTAACAAAGCCTCGTTCCAGAAACACACTGTGATCTTTCACTATATGCTCTATGAAACTTCCTCTTACTCATGCCAAGTTATGTGTGTATTCCCATTTGAATCTGAAAGCAAAGACATTCATGGTAGAGTTATTTAAACTCTGGAGTGTGGGGATGGTGCAAATTGCTTTATATATATATAT
>JMFS01104781.1:0-21737 GCA_000699545.1 Podiceps cristatus
CCTGACAACCCTTTCGGTAAAGAAATGTTTCTTAATATCCAGTCGAAACCTCCCCAGGCGCAACTCGAGGCCGTTTCCTCATGTCCTCTTGCCTGTTACTTGGGAGAAGAGACCCACACCCACCTCGCTACACCCTCCTTTCAGGCAGTTGTAGAGAGCGACAAGGTCTCCCCTCAGCCTCCTTTTCTCCAGGCTGAACAACCCCAGCTCCCTCAGCCTCTCCTCAGAGGACGTGTGCTCCAGACCCTTCACCAGCTTCGTTGCCCTCCTCTGGATGGGTAATGACCAGAGAGTTTTAAATTCAAAGACAGTGTATGTTAGTCTTGTCCCAACAGCAGCAGCCAAGGACAATGACATTTGTATTTACTGTAGGAATGAATTCTATTAAACTATTTCCAGAAAACAGCCCAAAATAGGTTAGTTCTCAGCTGGTTTGCACTGAAGGGATCTATTCATTTCAGTAAAGGGACACAGATCTGCTTCAGATCAGAAGCTTTTTTCAGTTGCAGTACCCCAAATACTCTGAAGTCTTTTATTTCTACTTAACTTGTTAAAATTGATCTAAGAAACAAGAAATGCAGGCAAATGTCAATTAGACAAGCAAGGAGAAGATAGATTTGTATATATAAATTTTATCAAATAAAAAAGGTTCCTGCTCATTAGTGCTCATAAGGTTGTGAATATTTTTACTGATAAGTACTGAATTCTGATGGCTTTTTTTTTTTTTTTAAAATATTGGGACTGAATTTCTGCATTAGTAAAAAGTTCTAGTGGTGTTAAATTTCTCTGATACTTATGTAGCCTCTAAATTCTAATCCTTAATAATGGCCAGTACAGTTTGCCTCATTTATTCAGTTAGCTCGCTCCAAAAGTGTATGAAGTTTGAGCCTCACCCAATGTCTGTGGAAATCAGGGAATGTCTTCCCTCCAACGTTACCAGCCTTTGTTTCGGATGCTGTGGGAGTATCCTTTGCTTTACAGTAATAGTCCAAAGAAAAATCCAGTTTTCCATATGAAGTGAAGCAGAGGAATTGTTTGACTCCACTCCCCAAATTAAAGGGCGGATAAACACTGCAGGGTATTAATCAGCACATGCCTTTTTCTTTCCATTCTTCACCCCAGAGAACAACTTTGTTTCCTGCTCATGACTCTCTATCAAATTGGGGTTAGTTCAGCTCCCAGAGCCAGCAAATCATGAGCTGCATGTTCTGCTTGCAGGATACAGCACTTTGGAAAAACACATGCTATGTGGCAAAACTGACTAAAAATTGAGCGGTGAAGATTTTACGAGTTGTTATGCAAAGCCTCTTACGCAGTGCTCAGCTCTGTCGCATTTGCTCTTCTGCCTAACAGTCCCAAGGTTTTTACATTAGGTATAATGGCAGCAGAGCTATTTTTATTAGTCTGAGAAACTTGTAAATCATCCATCTACCTCTAGTTTTATTGTACCACTTGCGTTGGCGTTTTTCCCAAGAAAGCCGTCCCTGCTTTAGCAAGTAAGCAGAACTTCTGAATTCTTTGCAGTTCTGTTCCAGGTCAGTCCCAAATGTGTATAGTTCATCAGGAAAGCATCATTACGGCATATCAAAGTTTGTAGTCGGCACATAAAGGCCGTGCACTGGCTCGTATTGGCATACAGTTGGGTTTGGTTATCCACACTGATGACGGGCAAACCACTCGCGTCAGGAGTAGACGTAGGCAGGAGTCCAGAGAAGGAGCTGGACTCACGAGTCCCAGTCCGCAGGGAGGTACCACAGCCGCGCTGCCGGCCAGACATAGCTTTGAAATGGATTGTTTTGGTCAGACTTGTGCTTACGGAAGAAAGTCTTGTCCTAAGGTTAGGCTTTTTTGACAAGTTGAAACCCTTTTTTTTCCAACGCTTAAAACAAGCAACTCTTTCTTTTGGAGCTGGACTGTTTTCAAGAGGGTTGTTACATTAGTGGCATTATTTTTTTTCTGAGATGTCTTGTTACCAGGCAGAAATGGTGGGAAGGACATTGAGCTGTGGTTGCCACAGCATTTAAAATTCTCCAAACCCATTATTTTCTGCCTAGAAACTGTCAGACAGTTTCATGAACTGTAAAGTTTTTCTTTCCCTGGTGCCAAACCTCATACTGTATCTAAATTAGTTTGCTTGTGTTTTGGGATTTACAGAATATCTAAGTCTGCTCTCCAGAAAAATTAACTTCTATAGACAATATCGAGAGGCATCCACCCTAACTAAGTGTTCCTCATGAAATACTTTTATCTTCATTGCAATATGAAGAGAATATCTTCATATCCCAATGGGATATCCCAAAGGGATATCTTGCTTACTCTGTTGTCTTAGTTTTGCTCAAATAAAACTTCTAGTTGTTTCTTGAACCTTGAGTGTCCAAGTCACTCAAGGTGACACTGCTGCAGTAATCATCAAGCCATGCCTTATAGATGACCAAGAAATGGATTCTCATATGGTAGCCACATTCTTGCCACACAATGTAGATACTGTGCTGAAGAGGATTCCAGCTCTTCTTTCTGAGAAGTATTTCACTGTTGTCCAGTTTTTACTAACACGTTTACTTACATGTTTTTACTAACTACATTGAAAATGTACAACAGTACTGGCTTATTCAGGCAACATTATTTGTGTAGTTGCAACCTAAAACAACCGGTTTTGTGCAGCCCACTGTACAACTAAAACCCTGTCCTAAAGGGTGATGTTTTAATCCAAATGGTGAAGAGCAGGCACAGCTATTCTTCCCCTCATTACTTTTGTGCACTCTTCTGTTCTCTGCTTGTTCCATCTTGGCATATACTGAATTTTATCATATTGCTTGACTAGAGTTTCTATTTTTTTTTTGCTATTCGGTAGCTTCATTAACTTGACCCGCTTCTCGTATGACCCTACAAATATTACCGATATCATATAGCATGCTCCAATATGAAGGTACAGTATATCAACAGTGTTCTACAAATTACTGTAGTGTTCGCCTCCATGATGCTGTGAATTGGTCAATTTGCTATAGGGGTCTTCTAAAGGTAGTGGGAAGTCTGAACAGTTAGATTCCTTGGTTGAAAAATTTGGCATTGTCCTGCAATTTATTAACTGTAATCAGTATACTGTGGGAAAATTAAAAGTTGTTTACTCTGCAGTAGGTGCAGGGATCAGATCTGATAATTTGATAACATGGAAAGCTTTGTGAGCAGATTCTTTAAGAAAATGTAATTCTGTTTCTGAAAAGGACAGTATCTTACTTTTCAGTCTACGTACAGTAATGAGTAAGACTGCCCCAGTCCACTCTTAAGAGTTTTCTTCTCTCTTACTTCTCTGCCTTGTAATCAGCCTAAAAATTATTGGGGCACATTTCAGTCACCCACTGTCCCAAAGAAGACTGTGGGATGGGTATGTCTGATGAGCTGAGAATCAAGAATTTCTGCTCCCTGATTCTGTGCTCTGTTTGCGACACCGTTCTTGTATGTGAGCATCTAGGAGATGAGGAACAGGAATAAGCGGGAATGTAGACTCATTACTCATTTATTCTCATCAAATTTCTCATTTATTCCCATTTCTTACTGAGGCAGCGAGAGACTCTTCATGGTGAACTGGGACTTGTACAGGTCCAGGAAACACTGGCTTGTAATACTGTTCAAAATTGAAACTACCTTTCGTGCCTTCATGTCCTTCCTCTTATTTCTATTACCCTGATGGTTTACCTCCATTTCTTCCTCTCCATACTTCAGTAATTTTATTTTCTGACTTTCTGCCCACTTCACTTTCATCAGATCGAAGCCACACTAGAGTAACAACCTTGTCACTGAGTATGGTTGCGTTTGAACAGTACGCTGCTGGTACCACTCATTTTTTACTTCTGATTTAATGATTTTTCTACAAAACTACTGACAAATAGTGCGAGTATAAATATTTAAGTATGGTATAATTACTGTTTTGCAGCTATTTATAATTCATAAACTCTGGAGGAGATCAGAGTATTTCAAGAATCAGGCAGGAATTTAGGAAACTGATAAGCTTCACAAATATACCAGATTTTCCACTTTTTAAAGTTTTTCTACCATAACAGAATTCCCAGTTGTCTATTAAAAACTTCCTGTTTTTAAACAGGAAGGAAAACTTTGAAAGTATTCTTTGTGCCTATATTTTGGATTTAGCTGTATTGAACATCTGAGCGCAGTTTAGAGATAAGTCTAAGATCTGTAGGAGTGCTTGTTATCTGCCGCTGTATCAACTTGTGCCATTTGCACAACTTTAATAGTAATACTTTTGTTTCTTTTCCTGGTTATTAAGTCATTAAATATATCAGATATCTATCACAGGTGATTTCTTGAAGTTTTCTCTCTACACAACCCACAAGTTCTTTTAAAAGGAAAAGTACCCTATACACATTTATGCTAACCATCTTAGATTTTTAAAATGACTTTTCAAGCATTATGATTTTTAAAAAAAAAAACTTTTTAAAACTGATATGTAGGAAACAGCCAGGTTTGTGTTACATGGTACAGAACTCCTGCAGTTCTGTGGCCTTACAGTTATTGAAAGTAATGCAATCAAAACCTCACCAAAAGTGTCCTAGTATCAGCTAATTTGCAGTTTATACAGTATATTGAATTGCAGGTAGAGAGTTTGAATTTCATGAGACCAGAGAAAGGGTGATCTATCCATTCCATAACAGATGTCTTGTCAGTCTGTGGGTCAGACAAATGGACCTTTCAAAAGTAATTAGAGCAGGATTATGCATAAGATCTGTTACTATGTGCATGAAAAATTCAATAAAGTTGTTATCATTTAAATCACCTCATCCTAGTATTTCTTGGTATCTGCCATTTCCTAGGAAATGATGGGTTGCATGCTGTGGAATTAAGGTCTAGTTTGCCACTAGACATGTGGCAAACCCCAAGGGGGAACTGATGCTAAAACTGATGTGTTCTGCTGTGGTAAAAAAAAGTACAAAACACAAAGGCAATTTACATGAGTGCAATTGACTGTCATAAATTAAATAGTCTTTGCAATGCCTTCCAGCTTATCCCTTATAAAGGACGATGGACTTTTTTCTTTCATTGTTTATTTTTAGTTTGAGATAATACATTCTTGTACTCCCTCCTAAAAAAGCCTAAGTTTCAGAGTAACTAGGGTAGGTCAGGAAAAAGAGTCGCTCATTTTTGTGCATTATAAATAATGCACAAATAATAAAACTAAATATCTTGTGCTTGACATGAGGAGATCTTAAAAAAGGTGCTGCAGGCCTTAAGTATACGGAGCCCTTGCAGGTGTGTGTTTAACAAGATAATGCATTTAACAGGGTGTGAATGCCAAGGAGGAGTGCACTGAAGAATGGTGCCATGGTTTTGGATTGTTTATTGTTCTTACATTCAGAAAACAAAGGTGGGGACAGAAATATTATGCAAGTGCTGAGCTCTGTATCCTAATGAATAGAAAACATAAACTTGCTTTATTGGATTGGTACTTTTGCTTCCGGGCATGTCTCTGGCGTAGCCCTTTCTGACAGTCCACAGTATTGCTCCGTAGAATATGCATGTTATTAAACTGATACTTCATTGATATTTTTAATATAAAAAGCATTTCACCAAGGCATGGGCTTAGTATCCCCTGTAACTTTTCGGGAGTTTTTGACTCAAATTCAGGCTCACTGTGAATGTAGGTGGAACAGTTTTCCCACTCCTTTTTTTTTGTGTTAGGGTTCAGGTCTGAAGTTGAAATTAAAACCATAGGCCGTAATGTGGCAAACAGATGGAGCCAGCATAAATTGACTTGGCTACCAAAAGAAGTATTCCCCCGACAACCACCTTACAGTGGCAGTTTAAGACTTCATGGCATTTTGGCCTTATTTTTCATTGAGGTGTATCAGTGGCAGTGTGGTACAAATGCAAAGCTGTAAAGAAGGATACCTTTTATATACCTTTATTTTCTTATTGCCAGTGTCTTCTGTGGGAAATGAAAACTGGCAGTCATACAAATTGCTATCAAACAGTGGATTTTGTTTGATGTCTAAGAAAGCAAACATCTGAGCTCAGAATCCTTTGTCTTCTCTACCCTTTGCACTTTACTCAGGCATCTCACATCTATCTGAAGGCTTTATGACAGGATGAGTGTCTTGATTGCTTCCTGAGGAATTATTCAGGCATCTGAAATATCTTTTTGCTTGGTTCAATGGAATTATTTCTACCCCTTGTACTGACCTGTCCCAAACTCAAGCATATAATAAAAGCAGTAGACGTGTAGGCACAGTTCCCTGCATGGGGACTAGAGAAGCGAGATCCTGAAACATCACCAGAGATAATTAAAAAAAAAAAAAAAAAAAAAAAAAAGAAAAAAAAAGTCCTCAACCTCAAGATGACCTGATTTAATCTTTGAGCAGTCCCCACTCCTCTGCAGGATTCAGAATCACTCCTCAACCTCATTACGTACATATAGGATACCTTCCCCAAGGGAGCCAGGAGGTGTGCTCTGGCCCCTCCTGGCATGTTTGCGTATAGATGATTTAGTACTCTGCCTGTGAGAAGACAACTCACCTAAAGCAGATGTTGCTTGACTGGGGATGGGCTTCTAAGTGGTGACAGGTAGGGAATGGAGAAGACTTAGCTTTTTGTTAGCATCAGGCAGCCTGGCACATATTCTTCCATTGCATGATACTATCAAATGGGACTATAATCCCTTTTTCCCCATTCCTGTCCTGCATGTGTGTCAGAGCAGCTTCCACATCACAAGCCTTTCACTTCCAAACCTTATCAATATAGATGGTCCATTCCCTGTGCAGCAATTCACCTGTTGAAGGGCATAATGTTACTGAATGCAAAATAGGCAAAGCCTAGATAGTTTTGCTAATGGAAAGAGCCATATTAATAAAACGTGTGTGTGATGTTCGTAAGAGGGTAAGATTCAGATCAGCATAGACCCTGTTATCAGGAAGAACCAGGAAGACCAAATCGTTTTGGAAAGAGACTGCATTTAAGCATCTTAAATGAAAACTAGATTCAGATTGGAAAATTAACAAAAATATATTAAAACACAAGCTGACTGAACTTTAAGCAATGTAGTTACAAGTCTGCTGGAGCATAAACATTCTTTAACTGATTTTATGCCTCATGTGGTAGAAATTGCAGCTTAGTTTCAAAATATTGTATAAAGACTGAATAAGATTGAACCCTTCAATTTAGTGTTTACATTAGATAATTTCCAGCTATCCACTAATCATCAATATTCTTTAGACATAACTGAAAATCAAAGTCTTGTAGCAACTGCCACCAATAGCAGATCGTGCTTTACTTTTACAGCTTCCCTTCCTTTCGTTTCTTTGTTGATGGATTTCCCCTGACCCCATTAATCTGGTTAGGCAGGTTCTCCCGCAATTTTTAGAAGTGATTTATTATGGGACATTAAATATTTGCGTAGGAGACTGCTTACAGTACAGTCATCAGAATGAGTCGCTGCACCAGTGTTCTTCTTTAGGAAACAGCCACCACCTCTGTTCTGTTCACGTGCTGTTTGAGAGCCGTTACTGCAGCAGGCTGAACATCTGATAACTTGAGCATCCATGGTGTGTTTCTGTCTGTGTGTCTGTGTCCAAGCTTCTAGCTTGGGTGGATCTTTTGCTAAGACATCTGACTTTCAGAGTGTCTACAGGGAGACCTTGGTTTTTGGTCCACTGCTGCAGCAGAGACCTGTGACCTGTCCCTCAACCTTTAATACTTTGGGAAATTACAGTCAGATGAGGAATCTTCACTGGGTGGGGAAGAGAATTTGGAATGAAGAATGGGAACAAGAAGCAGTTGTATTGAGATGCACTGAATCTCCAGTGCTATGGTGGTTCCAGAACTAATGCATTTTGGTCAGGAGAAGGGGATGAGTTTAGTGACTTCTCACAGAATCATAGAATCACAGAATGGTAGGGGGTGGAAGGCACCTCTGGAGATCATTATCCAACCCCTCTGCTAGAGCAGGGTCACCCAGAGCAGGTTGCACAGGAACATGTCCAGGCGGGTTTTGAATATCTCCAGAGGAGGAGACTCCACAGCCTCTCTGGGCAGCCTGTGCCAGTGCTCTGTCACCCTCACAGTAAAGAAGTTTTTTCTCATGTTCATATGGAACTTCCTGTGTTCCAGCTTGTGCCCATTGCCCCTTGTCTTGTCTCTGGGCACTGCTGAAAAGAGTTTGGACGCATCCTCTTGACAGCCATCCTTTAGATATTTATGAGCAAGGATGAGATTCCTTCTCAGTCTTCTCCAAGATAAACAGTCCCAGGTCTCTCAACCTGTGCTCGTAAGAGAGATGTTCCAATCCCCTTACTGTCTTTGTAGCCCCTTTTCTTCTTTTTTTTTTTCTTTTTTTTTTTTTTTGAGAGAGAGAGTTCAGCAGAGGGCTACAATGGGTGGGTAAAAGATTTCAGTGGGTGAAAGACTGAGAGTTCTTTCCTTCCTTTGTGGGAGGAATACTTAACTGAGAAGATGTCATCTGGATCAGGGTGGAAAATACGAGAGCCGATTATAAAATGTTGTCGGTGTAGCAATGCTGGAAATGCTGCTGGGAACTGGTAGGAGTAATCCGAGGACACGACATGATGCTGCGATCTGGCACAGGGGAGGAGTTGCAGAAGAGCCATGTGCTGCCTGTGGAGAAGCTGGGGTCTTGCTGTCAGAGGAGGGAGCCTGAGACAAGCACCGAAGGCTCCAATTAGATCAGTGGAGAGACTCCTGTAGCACAGGCCAGCGTCTTGGCTGAAGGATCTGGTAAAATAAGGAATGTCAAAAAGATGGAAAAAGGAGATGGAAGTAAAGGCAAAATGTCTGTTGATACCTGGGTATAGACTAAGAAAGAAAGAAAGTAAAGGGGGAAAGAGGAAGAACTGTGACAGTATTTGTAAGGGTAAAGTCCACCAGTGCAACTATTCACCACTGTTCCTCAGGAAAATAAGCTACAGCATGGGACTAAGGTAATATAACTGTGGGTGTTGTGAACTGAAATAATTCGTGTATGGCATTTTCATGCATTTTTTTAATCTATAGTAAAAATCACAGTGTGTTCATAGGTAATTTATCCAGCAGGGGGAAAAAAAATAAAAGAACTATACAATTAATTATTTGCAAAAAAATTTCCACAGCTCTAGGTTTGACACTGCAGTTTGACGTAACATTTGACAAGACTGAGATGATGATCCAGAAAGCCCTAGCATTGCCAGAGAGTTTTATTAGTTTGCGTGCAATATTAGTAAAATTATTAGTGAACTATTTCTATGTGTTTTTTTCCTTAAGTAGTCTGATGGAGTTTTTATAAGCACTATTGAACAAGGATGAGGTGAAACAATACACACTTTACCCTTGTGAGCAGTCCCATTGACTAGAGTGGGAACTGCATTATTTTTATAAATGCTATTCATCGTAGAGAATGCAGAACTAGTCCCCAATGGAGGAAATATCTTTATTAAATCTTTCATCATCTCTGTGTATACTGATTTATTCTAGGAAAAATAATTAAATTCATTTAATTATTCTGCTGTCTATAAAAGTCAAGAAGGAATTTGCACAAAAGGACAGTTTAATCTATAAACTGATGGCTGTGCTTAAGACAAACAGCCCAGCAAAAACTCCTACAATATTTGGTAAGACTTAAACATGTAATGTATTATTTTAAAAAAAAAAAAAAAAAAAAAAAGAAAACAAAAATATGACCTGAAGAATAAAAGAGTCAATGCTGGATTTTTTTTTTTTTTTTGACTTGTTCCTTGCTGATGAGTGGGGGGAGAAAAAGCTTCAAGGGCAATGCAGTCTGGCCAAACAGAGCTCCAGATGTTTGTTTAAGTTTATTGGTGTTGCAATAACAGCAGAGCTCTCTTTTAGGCCTCATGCACAGAAGAAGATGGTTTTAAGAAGAAGCTGGTTATTAAGCTACAGCTGTTAGAAGAAAAATCTGAAGAGTCCTTCAGTTGCTAAAGCTACAAAGTATAGTCTGATAAGGAAACAAAAGTACATAGTTTATTTCTTAATTCTAGGTCTAACAATGGGAATGCTTACAGACATGAGTCTTCACAGCTACGCACACAAAGTAGCTCAAAAATGCCTGTTTTGACTTTAAACTTAGTATTTTCACAGTCAAAGTAATTAGAAGTATCTTTATGGGACCCTCCTGTAAACACACTCTATACCAGCTGAGTGTAGGAAACACTTTAAAAGCAAACATTCTGAGAAACTCATTACAGAAATTCAAATATATCTCCTTGGAGACATGTAAATTTAAGAGCAATGGGTATAAATTTATAAACATATTTCAAACTTAAGATTTCTAAGTAGATAGCTCATTGATCCATAGGCATTGAAGTCTAACCAAACAGCTATTTGCAATTACAATTTTGGTTAATAATTTCAGTTCCCAGTGAAAAGGCTCCACAGCTGCCTGGAGGCTTGGCGTTGGTGAGGGACGCCATGGGATCGGCTCGGCTGCTGAAAAAGCTGTGTTTGCAGCTTGGGGTGACTGCTGTGCCGGGGCTGCCCTCCTGTAAAACACGCTGACAGCAAGGCACGCTGGTTCCCCGTGCAATTGGGCAGCAATTTTGACAGCGTGCTTGGGGTTGATCTTGGCAAATCTATCTCCTGGCAAAACCTTGTCTTCATACTTCCAGCCTAAGGACAGCTGATTTGGGTTAGTGGCTCTGGGATAGGAAAAAATCCCAACCTCACATTAAGCAATGAAGAAAACCCCTTCAGATTGAAGAAGGCACTCAGGGACTGGCAGAAGTCCGGGTGCATTTGTGCAATGATGTGCTTCGATGCTGGATCCCATACAAAACCAGCTTATACTCTTGCCCAGAGGGTTAATTCTACAGTCCCCTCTGAAACGTTAGGCCACGGTCCTTCAGCAAATCAGCCTTCAGTGGTACGCATGTTTATTAGGCCAGGTTCTGGGCACGCATGTGATCTAGGCAGGGAAGGTAGAGGTCTTGCACAGAAATGATAAACAGCTTATGCTGCTTCTTGGTTTTATCCTTTGTACCTCTTAAAATATCAGCAATATTACAGTCTAACAGAGCAGAATTAAATCAGATCTCACTAACAACTCATGTGAAATTTCCCAGGGAAAGAAAACACATATAAATAATGATATTTTATGATGTTTGGACCCAAGTAGTATGTGCTTCTCATAGCTGCCAAAATTTCATGTAGTCCTCTCAGCCCTTGGTAGGAATCCTGATTTTTACAGCATTACCTGCACTTGGATCCGATAGTCCTCACACAGCAGCATAAACTTTTGAGGTAGCAGGCTGCTGCTCATCTCTGCACACCAGTTTGTGTAGGGATGTGTTACAAGCCAAACATGACATAAACATGGGAACAACCCTTCTGAGTTAAGTGGAACCGTCAGTATCCATTGAGTTATTTAAGTGTGTAAATGTTGCAGACTCAGCCCCCAGAGAATACATTGCCGTTCAGAGTGGGGTTTTTTCAGTGTTTTTTATGTTTCAGCATAAATATCTGTCTAAACAACAGTACTCCATTTATCAGTTGTGCCTGGTGTATCCTCGTCTTTCTTTTTTTGTTTGCTTCCTCTGAGTTTAATTAAATGTTTTGGGGATAGATGTTTATCCTTCATTCTAAGACCAAAGGTGCCTGTCAGAGTTGTTTCTGCGTCTCTCACTGCGTACAGTTCACTGAACAAACCCACTGACCATTTTCCTCAGCAGGATGCTCCTCAGGAACACCTTGCATGCAAAAAATAAACTCCAGAGAAATCCTGTTTGCTTTCAGGATGAGTCTTTTGGTTCTTTTTCATCCCCTTCACTATTTTCTTCACTGTTTTATTCTGTTGCCTTTAGGGTCAGTGATTCTTTTGGCCTTCAGAGTGCCGAGTTTGACCCCATATGAGCAGATCTGGCTCGTGAAGAAGAGAAATGTCACTCAGCAGTGACATAAGGTACTCTTAGGGTCCAGACTGCACAGACAAATTGCTAACCTGCAACAGAGAGAGAAAAGTCATTTGATGATTTGAAATAATAAACCAGATAATAAAATAAATGAAAGTCTGCAGCTATAGGAAAAGTGGCCATTGAAATCCTAGCTCTGTAATGTGCATTTGATATTAAAAAAAATTCCTTGCAGTCTAGTGAGCAAAGTTTACTTTCAGGGAGGTTGAAATGTTGAATTATATGTGTTTCTGGGGAACAGCACTGCCCTTTTTGTCTCTGAAAGTGTATGAGCAGAATTTTCCACTTCTTAACAGGACGTTTGCTTCATTTCATAATACAAGGGAAATGAAAATACCAGTACTTTTCTGAATGTGGTTTTTTTCATATCTGCGGACCCTCGTCTAACATATCACCTTGATATGGGGCAGTAAGAAGTTAGGCAAGGCAAATCTCAACTAAATATTTTGGTCTCAAATGTATATCCCTGCTTTTTAGAATGTACATTGCTGTCTGAATCAGTGGAGATGTTTTGCATTGTTCATTCTAGGAATAAACAGTAGTTTTTCAGTCACACAGAAAAGACTTGGAGTTTAGCTGCCCCACCTCAAATATTCGTTGTGTTTGATATTTTGGGGTTTTGTTAAAGGCTAGATCATGCCTCCTGCAGGCAGCTCAGAGGTGAGGCCACCAGAGATGCTCTGCCTGGGAGAGACCCCTTGCAGTCCCCTCAGTGTGTGGCTGCATTAAAGAGTGGTTGGCACAGCTAACACTGTCACCTGTTTGCTGTCTCTTTTTGGTGTTTGCTACTCCTGAAGCCCTCTTCTCCTCCTCCTTCTCTGTCCCACCTCCACCATGTGAAGGAATGTTTTCACTCTTCTAGGAGAAGATACTGAGATTGATTTGTGTGCTGCAAGATCTCCATTGAAGGAGTTCAAAGAAAACTAATAACCAGTTAGAAGGGCTGAGTGCTAGATCCCTCCAAAATGCAGTTTGCATTTAAACTTTTAGAGTTCTAAATATAATGTCACTGTGAGTTTTGGTTTATAAATGCAGTTAGGCCTTAAAAAAACAGTATAGAGAAAGTGGATATTCATAGAACCATAGAATGGTTAGGGTTGGAAGGGACCTTGAAGATCATCTAGTTCCAACCCCCACCTCCTGCTAGACCAGGTTGCTCAGAGCCCCATCCAACCTGGCCTTGAACACTTCCAGGGATGGGGCATCCACAGCTTCTCTGGGCAGCCTGTTCCAGTGCCTCACCACCCTCATAGGGAAGAAATACTGGTTTGTCTTTGAAGTCTCTGTTTCTGTATTTTTGCTTGCAGCATTTGTTTCACAGCTTGTGTAGTTTTTCAGTGAGTTATAAATGAGTATGTCCATATGTCAAGTTACTGATTTGTGAAGTCCATACTTAGGATAAGTGCAAAGAGAAGATTTTCTTGACGGATTTACTGGATCCTAATTTGCTGTCCATTTTAAGAGGTTTCCTTGATATCATTCTATCTGTCTGCAATTCAGTAAGATCCTTGGAACTGAGTTTATTCCCCTTCAGCCAGAAGTTGGAGCTGACACAAGAGATGGGAGGTCAAATCTTCTGGCTTGTGTTACAGAGATCAGGCTGAGTGATCTCACTGGTACCTTCTTGCTTTACAGTTTATGAGCTGGGTTCATACATTTTAAAAGGTCAGTTTTGCTCCCCTTGACATACAAAAAAAAAAAAATCTGCAGTAAAGCCACTGTGGTCTCCACTTAAAAAATAAAACAAAACTCATCATAGCAAATGTCAAGGGATTACGACTAGCCTCCTAACAGCCCATCACACTTGCTTTTTCCCTACTGTTACAATGAGATGTGTGAACAAACTTACCTAAGTTTAAATGAAAAACAACTCTGTAGAGTTTGGGGTTGTTTTTTTGTTTTGTTTTGTTTTTTTTTTTAACATCTGAAAACTGATTCATTACATCCTCTCACTTCTACAGTTTTGAAGAAATGGACTGGAATCTCAGTGGAAATGGGTTTTTGAAGAGGGGTTGGCTGGGTCCTTCAGCACTGGTTGTGGTTTCATGAAGATCTGCTATGTTGTATGAAATGAGCAAGTCCCATGGTTGTTCCTGTGTTACTGCCATCTGGTATGTTCAGAATATTGTAAAAGTTTAACAGGACTCTGTAGACACCAAAATAAAATGCTTTTCTATGCTTTCGAAAGCAAAGCTTTCATCTCCTCTTTTGTGGGCTTTTTTTAAGGCTTCATGGAATTTCACTGTGGTATAGGTGAGACAGCTCAATTGATACATTTCCTCGTGTATCTATGGTGTCTGCCTCAGAGTGTGTACATATATGTAATATATCTGAGAAGATTTCTACTGTGCCACCTCATGGAGTGGAGAGGAATCAAAACTTACTTGTCCTCACTCTTAAAGTATAAGCAGCAGTTGCAGCTTCAAAAGATGTAGAAAGAAATTAAGTAAAAAGCCATGAGATGATCTAAAAGCAAAATATACTTCTTCTTTCTGACCCTATACTGTGGGAGCTTCACTGCCTCCATACCCTCATCTTACACTTCAGAACATTGAATGCCAGGTTTGACCCAGAGTACCATTGGCCACTCTTGGGGACCGGAGGCTGGGCTAGGTGGACCATTGCGATGACCTATAAGTGCATTGTTGTTTTCTCATGCGCCCTTGTTATTCTTTGGCTACATACACACTCTGTTTCTTAAAAATCACTGATCTTGTGCAAAAATGGTGAACAGCCTTACAGTTAAAGGCAAGCCAAGAACATGGACAGAAGGTAGGCTATAGGCCAAAGACTCCATTATAACGTAAAGTTGAGGACTGGGAGCAGGCAGTCTGTCCAAGGACAAAAGCCAGGAGCTAGCTAGTGCTAAGGCCTGTAGCTGGATGACCGCAGGCAAGTGGTGAGTTTCCTTCTTATATCTGATAGATAGGGCAAGTCACCAGTCAGGCTCACAAGCCAGATCACAGATCACCCATCCCCACAGAGGCTGACTGCAGCCAAAGGTCCAGTCTGATGGTGGCATTGCTTTGGAGAGCTTGTAGCGTTAACAGCCCCGCGGAAGCTCAAGGCTTGGTCTGGTGAATGTGCAATGCCTGATGTGTGCATTCATGTCACCTGACCAGGATCTTCCTCCAAAGGAATCCACTGCATTTTTCCATCCTTCTCTTGTAAGAGGACTGTAATGATTGTTGGGGTCTAACCTCCTTTTACTTCCAGGTTCTCAAAGTCAGGGGGAAATGTTTGTGATCACTTTGGAGTTTGTTTTTATTGCCTTTGTATTTTCCAGATGTATTTGTGGATAAGTTTCTTGAATAGCTATTTTCACATGCATCTATTTTTTTTTCTTTAGTTGTATGGTGGACTTTTCAATGCCAGGCAGAGAGAACACATTCTTATTTTCCATCAGTTAGCTCACATCACTGTTACTAGAAAGCTGTGTGCACACATGCATCCTTCTTGTTAATGCTTCTTTTCCCAGAAAGTAATTTAGAAACCTCTGTGTCTCCAAAGCCACAGCTGTCAGACCTTGCCCAGCTGTAGTTGCCGGGCATTATGAATTGAAATGTCAGCAGAATCCAGAACTTTTTATTCATAGTGATTGCAATAAGCTAAAACACACTGGGTTTCTTTTTCCATCATGGTACTGAATTTACACTAATTACATTATTCTGAAATGACTTTTAAGACAATAAATTTGATACATGAGTTGCTAAGGAAAAGTGTCCATACTCATTATGATTACTTTTCTTACAGTGCATTTTGAAATTACTCATCAGCAGTGCAGAGTGCTCCTACTAATCAAATTGTCTGATTAGGTGAAATTCTAGACTTTCAGCAAAGTTTCCTCATGCCAAATTGCAGTAATAATTATTCCATCACTTCTGCTCAAGGGAATCCGTCAAATGCTTCAGATATAATTTCATTTCTAAACTGACTGTATAATTAAATAATACAGTATAGCCAGCAGTAATCTTTCTCCATATGTAAATATTACCGGTTACCAACAGGAGCCATAGCATCCCTAATTGGCTGTGGCTAATTATATATTTTGTCTAAAAAATGTTAACATTAAGGTTGTAAAGTCAAACACTTAGAAGTTGGTCAATGTCAGCATTAATGTTGCCCAGGCAACTTCAATTTTCCTGTCATTTGTGTGCATGCACGTTAGAGTTTTTAATTACACAGTCATACTGTTCTTTTTTTCCTCTTAAGTCCACTGCTTCATTCACTAAACTAGTAGTAATTGCACATTTCTTTTTATCTTCCTCATTAAGACGATGGCTCCAAGCCTTGTTTAACTCAAATTATCCAAGCCTTGCACAGCATACATTTTCATTCCTTTCCTCCTATGTGTTTCTATGGTGCCCTTACCATATCTGAGCACTATATCCAACAGGGATGTATGTGAGTGTCAGGTGCCTGACTCCCTTTTTATGGAGAGCTGGAGTTGCAGGAATCCACACCCCTGTGATAGGAGCGCAGGCTGCTGACGTGATAAGACGTAGGGAATGTAAAACACTTCTGAGTGGGTTGTGCAAGGAGAAGGCGCTGAACAGAGAGGCCAGCATCCCACCGGCAGGCCTCCCTACAGCACGTCTACTGCAGGGCCATACGAAAATAATTCATTTTCAAGCACTTTTGAACAATCGGGTATTAAGGCCATTCTGGGTTTATGGCCAATAAACTCTTTGATTTTCATACAAAATTGTCCAAAAAATGCTCACCAATCACAAAAGCTTTGGGACTGATATTTCAGAAATAAGAGCATTTCCCAATTTTGCTATGCAAGTACCGCACCATACTTCTCCAGCTTAGTGAGAAATGCCCAGCTCTGCTGTAAAAGTGCTGAGCTTCTCGGCTGTAACTTGCAGAGCAGTTGGCTTGAAAACTGCTGTGGAAAGCTGAGCTTTGTTCAAGTAGCTTGCTCGGCATCACGTCTATTAGTTGCTTAAGCTGGGGCATAGGCCATTTCTCCAAGGCTGATTGCAAATTTTTTGACAATCAGATAATCTTTCTACTTTTCAGTCTTCCTACAGTCTCTATAGATTCTCCATCTTTTGGAAAAACAAGTTAAATGTCTAGATGGAAAAGTCCTCCTCCTTGACCAAACTGGACTTATCCTCATTGCAGTCCCATCTTGTATACAAAAGGAGGTGGAGTCCTGAAGAAAAAAAAAAAAACAAAAAAACATAAACAACAACAACAATTTGAGCTTTTTAATAAAAAAATGACTTCTTGTGCTTTAAAACCCACCAGTATGTCCTGTGCTAAATCAAGTGGTATCACTTTTTACCTTTTATGTAGTAAGAACTTCTGAAATGGGAAGACAATGATCCAATCCCTTCCTCTGTCTTCTTTAAAATAAGCATCATTGATGACAGATAGTCCTGAACCAGCACTATTTCAGTATTTGAGAGTTTGGAGTCTTTTTCATCTGCTCACTTGGCACACTTGGTTATAAATTTCTCTATTTTTTAAGAGCCCTGAAAACCAGATTCTACCGTGTACAGGAGTATTAACCGAAGTGGAATGATTGACATCAGTGATTTAATTTACAGGTTGTAATAAGTAGTAACGTATATAGAGTTTTTAATCACGTTGTGAATTTTAATTTTAAAGGCTTTCTGAGAGAAATTCTTGTTGATTGGTAGAGCAACTAAGACAGTAAAACCCTTGTATTCTGCTGAATAATGACATTGCTGAGGGCACCGCAGGGGCTGCAACCAGCCTGGTCCCAGTGCATGACAGTGAGGCAGGAGGCTCCTGTTAGAGACCAGTTTGTACTAATGGACCTGAATGTTTTGGTTACTCCTGAATCCCGTTTTAGGTGCCTACAGCTCTTCTTTAATTCCATAGACACACTCATCTCAGCAGGTATATAGCTCGATGCACACCTACTCTGATTTTTAATTTGTTGTTGAATGGCTTCTTACATATCTACTAGATAATAACTGTTTACTTAGGACTTGTATTTCGATGCATCTTGTTGGTAAATAGAGTTAATTAACCACAGAGAAAAGCAATGTGCAAACATGTTTATTAATCTTAAATATGCTGTATACTTAAGAAGAAAGGGCACTTATAAAACATTTTGCATTTAAAATAATTTATTAAGGGAAACATTAACTGTATTTAATGATATTGATGGACTGATTAATGAAATTGATGGATTCATTCTGACCACTAAGGGCCATGTGCTGTGTTTAATACAATAAAAACTGTCAATCTGCTTAGAATACCTCAGCAGGATTATATTCCTAACACCTTCTGCAAATCTGTCCTAATGCCCTTTGGGTTTTTAGAATTAGTGGATTTCATCCTCTGCCACCTGGATTTTATTTACTGCAAGAGAGAAACGGCAGCCTGGTCTTCTTAATCCCTTTTTCAGACTTAAACAGATTATTGCAAGGAAAGAAAATTTTCTCTCAGAACCTACTAACAAAACTAAAATCAAAGTTATCTGGATGCTGGTGCTGGATTCAATGACCCAGCTGATCCCTTACATTCTTAATGTGACTCAGGTAATTATTTTTCTTAACCCTAGAAACTAAGAACTTGCGTTTTTGACAGCAGCAATGACAATGTTTGCACTATTGTTAAAAATGAAAGCAATAAAGCATGTATGTGTGTGTGCTTCAGTATGTAACAATGTGACATAGTTTGAATCAACAATGAAACAGGCTTATTTGACAGTCAACATTACAGCAGTTTTCTACTCGATTCCATACATAATTAAAACAAAGCAGCCCTTAATTGAGAAATTTAAGAAGGCTCATTGTTGTATCATTTTAATATGTTTATATTACTTAATAGATTATAAGAAGGTGTATGCGGAGAAGAGAGAATGATTCCAGCCCATATTGCAGCCTGAGATTAATGCCTGAAAAGATTATCAGTCTGAAGCCTTCTGACTTAATAAGTTTATTCCATTATTTTATACTCTGACAAAGCTAGCTAGCTATTTGACATGTATGCATTCAGTGTACAAACTGTACAAAGCATACCAAATATTGCTTAAAATTATAGTAGGTGTGTTAATACATTCTAAACAAAAAAAAAAGTTTCTATATCTATATCTTGCCTATTGACAGATGAGAGCCAAAACAGTTGTTTCTGACAGCCATTTCAGCTGAAGATGGGTAAATTGCTTAGCTTCAGAAAAAGCATTTAGAAGAGTCTAATTAGCAACTGAATTTCTGCAGTGATTTACAGTCAACTGGTGTCTGATGTGCAGACTGGATGCAGACAGGTTGGTTCTGGCATGCATTGCTGCAGTGAAAACCAGGAGCCAGCATTTGCATTTCTGTGGATTACTCTGGATTCATAGAATTGTAACTAAAAAGTCATTAGCCCGGTGTTTGTTTTCAAAACTGAAGTTGGGGCTAGTCCAGGTCTCACTGAAATGGTTTAGGATTTTTGCCACAGGTTTTGGGCAAGTGTCCCACTTTGAGCTCTGGACACGTAAGAACTGTTTCACAATTTGGTTACCAAGCCCCTTAAGCCTTCCAACTCATTGCCTCTTGAATATTTAGGCACTGCTGTCAGCAGAATCATTTCCACAAAGTCTAATTTCTTGTTCTGTAACTCCCTGCTAATTACTTTATTGTTTTTGGTGACCTACCCCCACTCTGAGATGACCCACAGGACATGGGGTTGTTAGACTAGCAATACTCTGTATTATATTCTCAACTGAGTATTTTCCTGTGTAGGCTTAGTTATGAAAGAGTATTTATTTTTGAAAGTCATACCACATGTTCCCAATCCTTTGTTTGCACAGCTGTAAGAGAAGATAACTTAATGGAAAGAATAGTCTTTCAAACAAGAAAGAGTCATCTTCCAAGACAGCCATTTCACTTCCTTTGTGATCCAACAGCATCTATAGCTTCATATTGAGTATGCTTGGGCGTTGGAAATTAAAATAAATGTTTTTCTTATTATGTGGCATAGACTAGGTTTTGGGTTGACAATACCTGCAGATCTGCTCTGTGTGAGTGCATAAAGAACGTAATTTATTGACACCTCAGCCATTTTGGCATTGCTAATTGTCATCAGTTTTCTCATGTGCTGTAAGACTACAGGTGACCATAAGAAGAGAACAAGACTTTCACATGGAAGTCAGCTGTATAGATTTCTTATTAACTATAAACAATAGGTTATAAAATACAGTCTGTTACAAAAATAATTCAGTTTCCCTTCAAGTACATAGCTTTTTGAAAAGGGAAGAATATTGCGTTTAGTAGTATGGATTCTTCAAATAAAGTCTACAGGTATAAAATAAAACTACTTTAAACACATTCCAATAAAATAACTGAATTTAAAGAAATGAATGCTACTAAGTACAAGCCAATAGTATTTTTGTGAAATGAGGTGAAACCATTGGTAATTTGTGATCATAATGGCTGCCCTCATAAGTGAGTGGATGTTGTGGTTTAACCCCAGTCCACAAGCAAGCACCTCACAGCTGCTCACTCACCCCTCCCTCCCGGTGGGATGGGGGAGAGAATTAAAAAAAAACCCAAAACCTCATGGGTTGAGATAAAGAGAGTTTAATAGGTTAGCAAAGGAAGAGATGATAATAATAATAATAATAATAATAGAACATACAAACCCAGTGATGCACAATGGAATTGCTCATTACCTGCTGACCAATGCCCGGTCCAGCCCCGCCTCCCTGCCAAGCTCCCCCCCAGTTTACATACTGAGCATGACGTCACACGGTATGGAATATCCCTCTGGCCAGCCTGGGTCAGCTGTCCTGGCCGTGCCCCCTCCCAGCTCCTTGTGCAGAGCAGGGGCGGCTGAAAGGTCCTTGGCTCAGTATAAGCCCTGCTCAGCAACAACTAACATCAGTGTGTCGTCAACATTATTCTCGTCCTAAATCCAAACCACAGCACTGTACCAGCTACCAGGAGGAAAATTAACTCTATCCCAGCTGAAACCAGGACAGTGGCAATGAGACTGTATCCCAGAGAAGAGCTAGTCTGGAAGAGTCACTTCAACTCCAACAGACCTCTAACCATCAAAAACATCCCGATAATAATGTCTCCACTTAGCAAGGAGCAAAGTAAAAAGATCGGACGTACATTTTGGAAGGATAACCTAAGACACTCTTCTCTTAACTCCTTGTGTTTATTCATTTACTCTGTGAAGTGAAAGAAATTAGGTTAACATATAATCCTAGCTAAGGAGGATTAGATGGGGTGGATTTTGTTTAAAATTGTTTAGGTGATTAAACAAAACTATATGTGGCATGATATATAAGGATCAAGACGATCAAGGATATTTTACATTTAAAACTTTTTTTTTAACAAAGGAAGTAGCTCAAGGAAGTTAACGGCCCTGATTAATTTTGTTTTAGAGTAATGGATCTCATTGGTTCTTTCTTTCTTTCTTTGATTCATAGATTTAAAGAGGAAAATACATATTCTTGCTTTTTCATCTCCTAAATAGTTTCTTAGCTCTGAGAGTACTCCTATACAATGAACTGGACATATGAAATAAATACAATAAAGAAATATTATGCACCAGCAAAAGAGAATATAGCTGTCAAAAAACAGTATAGCAGTCCAAGAGTTTCTTTTTCTAGAAAAATTCAACTTGTGCAATGGTTTTACTTCACTACAAATTTCAGCAAGTATTACATATGGCTTGACTATTTTACATTTAACTGAAAAAAAAATACTTGTTCTATGGTCAGCCCTTGAAACAGGTTGTGATCTGTTCTGATAGGCTTTTTTTTTTGGTAGTAACGATCAGATTATTTTTAAAATTTTAACATATATATAAATTAATCTACATTAATTTTACACATAT
>JMFS01104782.1:0-15150 GCA_000699545.1 Podiceps cristatus
TCTGCGGCCTTCCCGGACGCGGAACAGCCAGACATACCTGTGGAGCGGTCTACGAGGGGACGGGCATCAGGGGGCTGTACTGCAGTAGAGACTTTAATATTGTATATATGTAACGAAATCCCTGCAAATTACATACACGGTCATGTTGTACGTGTAAAGTACGACAGCAGGAGGACAAAGAGGTAGAAAACCATTTTCTTAAATCATGATACTGGAATGGTGCCCACTTTGGGCACAGATGTCCACTGTCACTCAATTCATGGAGGTGTAAATAACGTAACGACCCTGGACTTGGCCTGGCTTCTTTTTCTCCCTGTTAGTGCAGACACACCTCCATTAGCACTGAAACCCAAGCACGCTACCCACACAGCACGCTACACCCTTCCAGATACTTCTGCTCCAGCCATACCCTCTGCAGCCCTGAGCCCCACGGACCAGGTTTACCTTGAGGCACATCATGTATGATCTCTGTTACATTTCTAACGTGGCAAGTGCTCCCAGGACTTAATGATTTCCAGGCAGAGTCCAAGTGTAATTGCATGGAGTATTCATAGAATCACAGAATCATTTAGGTTGGAAGAGACCTTTAAGATCATCAAGTCCAACCATAAACCTAACACTGCCACATCCACTACTAAACGATATCCCTAAGCATCTACACATACTTTAAATACCTCCAGGGATGGTGACTCCACCACTTCCCTGGGCAGCCTGTTCCAATGCTTGACAACCTTTTTGGTGAAGAAATTTTTCCTAATATCCAATCTAAACCTTCCCTGGAACAATTTGAGGCCATTTCCTCTTGTCCTATTGCTTGTTATTTGGATGAAGAGACCATCACCCACCTCACTACAACGTCCCTTCAGGTAGTTGTAGAGAGCGATAAGGTCTCCCCTTAGCCTCCTCCAGGCTTAACAACCCCAGCTCCCTCAGCCACAACTCATAAGACTTGTGCTCCAGACCCTTCACCATCTTCCTTGCCCTCCTCTAGACACGCTCCAGCAGCTCAATGTCTTTCTTGTAGTGAGCGGCACAAAACTGAACACAGCACTCAAGATGCAGCCTCACCAGTGCCAAGGACAGTGGGACAATCACTTCTCTACTCCTGCTGGGCACACTATTCCTGATACAAGCCAGGATGCCATTGGCCTTCTTGGCCACCTGGACACGCTGCTGGCTCATGTTCAGCTGGCTGTCGACCAACACCCCCAGGTCCTTTTCTGCCTAGGCAGCTTTCCAGACGCTCCTCCCCAAGCCTGTAGCGCTGCCTGGGGTTGTTGTGACCCAGAACCCGGCACTTGGCCTTGTTGAAGCCCATTGAACTGGCCTTGGCCCATTGATCCAGCCTGTTCAGATCCCTCTTTAGAGCAGTTTAACCCACAATTACTCTTTGTTTTAAGTAATACAACAAACAGCGCAAGGCAACACACTAAAATATGTGTGCCTCTTTCCTTACCACAATTTCTCCACTGTTAAGATTTGTTTGTGGTTTGGCATCTGGGCACAGCATTCTTCTGTTCGCTAAAATGGCTGAGAGATTCTCCTTTGACCACTTCACATCCCTTTGAGCAGGTGATGCCTTGGCCTTGCCACTGACAACATTTCTGTTCCAGGTGCTTAATTAACAGCTTATATGGGAAAAAAAACATAGGCCACATCTAAACCCAGCAGGAGCTCTCTTTGAATGTAAGATTATCAAGTTTAATAAATGCCTGTGGTTATCTCCATACATATATAAAACAAAAAAATGTTCAGGAGAGCAGCTAGCTTTAGTAAGGAACTTTAGTTTGATAAATACAGAGTTCATATGTTTTACCTGCAAATTATAAATCAAACTTAGACATTTTCTCCGAATTATAGCCCATTTTCTCCTGAATTAGCTGTTCCTCATCTCTAGGCATTCTGTAACTTTAGTGCTCAAGAGGGTACATTTGTCTTTCCTCTTTGTTCATATTTTTCTGTGGTTTACGTTGTCTTGTGTGTGATATATCACAATCCTGCATGTCCTCTCAGGCTTCTTGGCAAACCATTGCTGAAAACAGCATCTCGTTTGCACAGACAAATAGCAAATAATGAAAATTAAATGAACAAGAACAGTAATTTAAACCCACTGATTAGAAGAATCATTAATGATATTAGAAACTCCATCATTTTCATAGCATTGGTAATAGTTAAAGCTGTACAACTGCTGGTGTAGATGAACCAAACAGAATCTTTTTTCCAGTTCTGCCTCTTATTTGCAGAATTTCTATCCTCGGGTTTCTTAATCTTGTAGTACTCCAAACTCAGAATGCTCTTGCAGAAAAAGCTCCGCTTGGAAGAAAGATAACCCTCTAATAGCCCTCACTTTTAAGGGACATCACTCATTTTAATCCCAAAGCTGCTCGCACTCTCCACAAACATAAGGTTTTAATTTTTATTGATGATAATTATTGAAATAAGAAGTAAATATTCATGAAAGAGAGGCTATTAAAACAAAAGGAACTCTCAATGCTTCCAGCTCTTATGATTTTATCTAACGTCTGATGGGAGCTGGTGTTTTTCAGAAAACCCAAGCTCTTGGATGAGAATAACCACTTTCCTTAGAAGTGAAAGAAAGATTCAAGGGAATAAATAAAAAATAAGCTGAAATGTGCCTTGAATATACTTGATAGGATCAGAAAGGGAATAAAAGAACCCAAACATGTATTTTTAAGTAAACACTTTTAGTGCCTGATATCAAGCCTTTTGGCAGCTTCTTCAGCTTTCCCGATCCTCTCTGCCTTACCTACCAGTGGTTACTGCGATGCTGAGATGTAACAGTCCTGGGTGGGACCCGGTTACTCTGCAGCCTCTGGGCAGACATGTATTGAGATATGGCTCCTGCCTTAACTCAGACAAACAAGTCAGGAAGAAGCTGATAGAAAATAAGTACCATCACTCTAGTTTATAAATAGGAAACAGAAGAGAGAAGTAATTGCCTTGCGCAAGAAAACCAAAGTTTAAAACTAACCAGGAAGCAAAACTGCAGGTTTCAGTTTTCAAAATACCAGTCTGCTATTTTAATTGCAAAACTAACAAAGTGTCTTGATTCTCCTACCTGCTGCAGTAACCGCTTTTGCACCGTCACTTTGCCAACATCAGAAGAATACAGTATTGTCATTGAATGTCTGAGGAAAAAATCATCTCTCGACCTTCCTCTTCAGCTACCATCCTGTTGTCTTTGTCTCTAGATCCTGTTATCTTCTTTGCTTTCTTCCTCTATACATTCACTAGATAAACTTATCTGCTTCTAGTGTTTCATCTCCCTTCTCTGCAATTCTGCTTTGCAATCAATCTTTCCCTCGGTATCTTGAGTTCATCTGTCTTTTCACCAGATTACCCTCCACTTCTCTAAGTATTTTCTACATTTCATTAAGAAGGCTCTAGACTTTCTAAAATACTTTTTTCTTTTTGCCTGGACAAATTACACATTCACAATCAGATCCAAGCTACTGTGGCTCTTCGATGCAACTACTCAGGTAAACATATGTAGGAGATTTAACCAAGTTTTCACTTGTAGGAGACGTAATCAATAGTTCTAAGACACAGCTTTCAGAAATCAGTGTCTTTGTCAGACATTAAGAAAGAAAACAACCTGTATTTTTATCCGTAGGTAAGCCAATGAATGGATCGCTTCAAATTTTGCTACTTATTTTTGTCAGCATTTGTCTACTGCACTAACATGATCATTACATCTGTGTCCAACTCTAAAGAAATATATGATTAAAAAAACAGTGTAAATCCTTAAGATCTGGACAGGCTACATAATTGAAATGTAATGAAAACATGTAGTGCTTGTCCCCTGAAGGATGATTCAATCTGACTCTCCACAGATGTTTCAGGATTCCATTTAATCAGGGTTTAAATACCTCTGAATGAGGATATAACCTATCATAGATAAAACATCCACTTCAGTACCTTTGGTAATTTATATCAGCATTATTCTAGATCATGTTCTTGCTAATCTAATGATAGATAAATACATGCTCAAACCCTCCTGCAGACATTTTGGAGAAAACATTCTATGTTGGGGATGTGTGTACTACTACTTTTAGCATTTAATTGTTCCCCTGCTTGGCTTTTTTTGGTGGTGTTTTTTTTTTTCTTTTGCTTTTCCTTGTCAGAGGCTGCTTTTTGTCCGTTTATATTCTAGCTGCACCTTCTCAATTTTCTCAGGTTCATTGCTGGTTTCACTATCCTGTATGAGCTCTTCTACTTCACATGCATGATCTGTCAGCAGGACAATATGATCTGCAGATCAGAAGCAGTTTAGTAGTTACTCATTTATGTTGAATCCTTTTGTGCCCAGTCAAGTCCGTGAAGGACACATCTTAGGCAAACAACAAAGATCTTTAAAGTGATGATGTTTCTTTTTTCTTCTTCAACAGTTTTGGACCTTCAACATATTGCATTCCTTTGTGTATTAGATGCTGCATGTAACATTGAAATTGGAGACAGTTTTGTTTGGTTTTGGTTGTTTGGGGGTTTTTTTTTGCTATTGTATGACTGTTGGGTGGTGCGACTGGATACTGGAGATCAGGGTAGAATAGCTCTCTCCTCTAGAGAGAGGGTGGAAGAAAAACAGTTTGAGGGAAGAGACAGCAACCGCCTGTGATCTGCACAAGCCAGCTCTGGGAAGGAGCTAGGTGGTGAGGTCTGGCCGAAGGAGGGGAAAGCTGTAAGGCAGTGGGACAGAAGAGAGACTGCAAGTTTGAAAACAAGCTGATTTTGAAAATTAACAAACACATGCAAACAAGAGAATGGTCGTAACTCTGAGGTTTTCTGAGTGATTGAGTATCCAAAGCCAATAGTGTTCTGTTGTATAGGCTTTCTAGGAGTACTGTATTATGTATAACTTCATAAGTTAGTGCTTTGAACAATTTTGTTTTAAAGGCTGGTTTCTCCAAGGCCCTATGATGTTGCAGCATCTAGCTCTTAGGCACACTTCTGTCTAGAGAAATCTTCAGCCTCGGGTAATATGGGAGATTTCAATGAAAAAAACCCTGGTTGTGTGCTTCCTAGCTAGCTGTGTCTGAAACGCTCAGAAAATGGGCAGGATGGTGGGTGTAGGTGTTTGAGCACGTCACTAGCCCTTAGATATTGCTAGTAAACACCCATTATACAGAACTGCTCAGTTCAAACACACTCTTGCGTGGATGTGTTCAGCCTGACACCAAGCATGGACTTCAGTGAAGTCCCCCAAGACCACCAGGCTCTGGATGAGGCTCTGGAAGATGCTGAGGAGAGTTCAAACCCAACGCATCCAAGAAAGCTCTAAATTCTTTAAGACCATCTATAAAATTAATTGGTTTGATCTAGGCTGTACTGGAAAAGTTTGGCACTGTTGTCTCTGCTAGTGATAGCAGATAACTGTGTAGGAATTATGAGTAAGTTATGTTCATCGGCAGAATCCATGGCTCTTCTTCCCCTCACCCTAAGAATAAGGAAGACTCAGTAGGAACTAGAACAGAGCAGTAGGAAAAAGAAAAAAAAAAAAAAAAAGTACCAAATTTCAGAGGCCATGTCATTACAATTGAATATAGAGTTAATGTAAATGAATTCTGTTTTCCCAAAGGCATCAAACTCCTCCTGTCAAGACAGTCTCTCAGGAGAGTCTCTCACTGCCCTCCTTCTGCATTATTATTATTTCCCTTAAAATATCTTGCTATTGATGTAACTAAAAATGCAATATAAGATCAGAGAAAATATTTTGTCAAGTGACTCAGACAGGCACAACTGATGGGTTCTAAGGAAACGTGTACTGCATTTTATGTGCCTCTGAGTGTCTTAGAAAAATATAAGAAATAGTTCATTTTACTAAGAAATCCAGGTGGGGAATTCAGACTGCTTTCTGGTACTATGAATTGAAGAGTGACCTACTAGTGTCATCAGATCTGACATATGAGTGGCTTTTCAGACTTGGGAGTTCATTTTTCAACTGGTGGGGTATACCAAATCCCTGAAAGCTGTCGGACAATTGTGGAGACATTTATTGCTGTGACCACACCAGACTCCTCAGCACAAAGACCATCACTTTACATATGTGGTCAATACTCAGCAGACTGTAAGCAAAGAACAAGGTGGAGTATATGAAGGACAACCAGCCTGATACTGTGCTCCTGAGTCAATTTACAGGGAATAAAGGAAGAAAGCTCACTGACTGAGAGCAGAAAAAATGAAGTGTTGAGAGTATCACAGCAAAATAATTTCCCATTTGAAAATGCCTGTCTGGAAAAAACAAAATATATCTGCTTTTGTATACAGTTTTTTCTGGATTAATGAGGAAATTTCTCATCAAATCCCGACTGCATGCCTTAGAACGGGCAATGGCACAATACAGAGACACTGAGCTGAAGCTTGCCTGTTTCACATTCAAATTGTGCAGACCTTTGGGACTTCAACCTCAGTCTCTTCTAAGTGATGTTTGGTGAACGTTCTTTTTCTCCATGGAAGCTCTCCAGTTGGTAAAAGCAGTCAAATGTTAATTGGATCAAGGAGCTGAAGCTTGTGTTTCATAACTGGCAGGATATAACCTACCTCTCGTCACATAAATACTTAGTTATAAAAGTGCAACAGCTGTAACAAAAGAAATGAAGAGATCTGTTTCTATGCTCCAGGTTTGAATCAGATGGAAAGTAGTTAAACCTCATAATTCCTCTATCACAGTAGCCATTGGAGTAGATGCTGTTTTAGAGTGACTGTCTCTTTTCTTTGCCCCTGCCACTTTCTTGTATTGGTGACAATTTTACTGATGAGGTTATGATCCTATTAAATTATTACTGAAGTGAAAGTAGATCTATACCTTTAATTTACCCAATGCTGCTTCCTTTACCTTTGAATTTTGTATCTTTTTATTCTCAGTTCATAACTGTTTATTTTTAAAATAAACTCTTTTGCCAAGAAAGGATTTTTTCTTCATGCTTGTTGGTCACTGAATCAATTTAAAATATAACCTTCTGGTCCTAGTGAGAGGTCATATGTGGATGGTATTTTTATTTATTTTCTGTGACAAATGGTGGAGGCACCAAGCAGTCAGTACGAAGCAGAACCCCATAAAACTAGAGAAGGGCTAAGGACTTGTATTCAGCAGTGGGCAGAAATCACAGGCTGGAACAGGTACTCTCCCTGGCCCTTGCCTTGTCCTCCAGAAGCAGCTTGTAGGGACAAGTGAAAATTATGAAACAGCTTCTGAATCACAATTTTAAACCAAGCATACTGAAGTGAATGAAAATGGATTGCAATTAATTTGTATGTGCCATGCATATCAATGGTACTTTCTTTAGCTATATCTGTTCTATATCTGCCTTCTTTTGCAAGTGAGATTCCTGAAACCTGCCAACAGGACACAAGGGGTGGTTGTGAGGGTATGTACTAGCAATTTGGTGTGGTTAGCTCTATGCAGAGATAGGGAGCCAAAGCCATTCAGATCTCTGCTGAATAGGTCAGACCCTACACAGTTTTGCCAGAAATATTTTCTCCATGAAGGGTTTTCTCCATCATGGACTTAGAAGTTTCGTATCATCTTCACTGAAAGGGCTGTCAGGCACTGGAACAGGCTGCCCGGGGGAGGAGTGGAGTCACCATCCCTGGAGGTGTTTAAAAGACATGTAGATGAGGTGCTTAGGGACATGGTTTAGTGGTGGACTTGGCAGTGGTAGGGTTACAGTTGGACTGGATGGGCTTGAGGACTTTTCCAACCTAAATGATTCTGTGATTCCAGGATTCTATGATTCTATATCAAGATTCCCATTAAGTGGAAGTATTTTTGCTTTACAGCAATACATGCACTTAAAGGCTGGCATAAATAAAATTAACTTGTGCTTTCACCTCTGGAGGTGGTATCCAAGACGACCACACTGTTTAAGAAACTTCAGGGCTAGAAGGTGTGAAGAGACCCATGGTGGAACTTTAAATGTTATGAGGAACCCAATTCCTGTCCAAACTTTAAAATATCTGGCCTTTCTGCTTTAAAAGAAGCAATAACACTATCATCTAATGGAGTATACTGAGTAATGTGGCCCCTTGGCGTTTCCGTGTTTGACTAGGATAGCAGACAATTTGTGTATGCAAGGAATAAGACTTTGGTGGATCATTGCCAGGTTTTAGGACCCTCCTATGAGCTTGCTGTGCTCAGTCATCATTGTTCTCAGTTCTAGACTGTTCTCAGTCTATTCCTAAAATAAAGAGAAAAAAACCCACATAGTAAGAAACAAGAAGTCAAAGCCTGGTTAAGGCACTTCCTTGGACTTTTTGCTAATGGAGAGTGGAGAGTGCTCTCTGCACTCTCCAGCCCTCCAATTCTTCCCTGTTCATGGGTTTCACTAACAGTACAATGTCATTTTTCTTAACTTCAGTGGTTGGGCAGATTCTGACACACCGGGAAAATGTATCTGTTTCAATTTGGTATTTAACAAGGTGCACAGATGGTGTTAAAAAGCAGGTAGAAGTGGTTAATCACCTGTGAATTTTAGGTATTTTTCTGCTGTCCATAGAGGACTTTAGAAGTGCATTTACTGCATGGTTTTCTCCACAATGATTTGCATTTTCATGGTTGTTTTCAATCAATCACCCCAGAGAGGTCTGCAAATCTTTTCATTCCAAAGCGGTGAAGACCTGCCCACATCCACGTTCCTAGCGCAACAAATGATTTGGGACCTGAATCATGTGGTATTCAGTATTCGCATTCAGGCATATCCGTACCTCATCACACCCTGAATTGTTTCTTTTTACTGACACCATCTGTTTCTTGTGCCTAAACCAATTTGTATTCCATTTCAAGAGTTGTCCCCTATGCTCTGCTTTCTGACCTTGTAAATCAATCTCCTGTACAGTCTGTAACAAATACTTTCCTGAAATCTGGATGAATTATGTCAATGATTTCATCTTTATCAATTCAGCAATGCATTGAAATGACCCTAATACATTTGTCATACATGATTTTCTTTTAACAGAACCATGCAGCTTTCCCTTTACTAAATCACATCTCTAAGTGAATGGTAATCTTCTTCCTTACAAATGTTTCCATTATCTTGCTCACTATTACAGTCAGTCTTACAAGTCTGTAAATGGTTGCTTCTTCCTAGTTTCTCTTTTTGACAGCTACTGAAGCCACTCAATGATGATATGTGTTTCGGGTAAATATTATTGATACACTCCTTAAAAGAAGAAGAAAAGAATTAAAACCTAGTCAAATATACTCCTGGTGTTCAATGGTAGTTTTAGAAATTCACTGAAATGAATGGAGAATAAAGGAGGATTTCTTTATTACTGGCAGTTAGTGGCATTGATGGATCATGGCATAGCCATTCTCAGTATGGCCAAATAATTTCACTGTATAGAATTTTATATAGCTGCAGCTAAAATTCAATGAACTGATTCAGAAGGTTCAGGATAAACTATAACAATAAGTTAAGCCCTTAAATCGATTTGGTATTTTAAAAGGATAGGGAGCAGCAAGATGTCATCTTCCTTCACAGATGTAACTTTAACTGGAACTGTAAATCCAAAGCAGAGTATTGGGGGATAAGGGTATATAATGTGTGATTTAAGACCCATACTGGAAATCAGTGAGGATTTGAGTACACCAACTCTAAAACATAATCGGAGCGTTATAAGAGTCCATCCAGAAAGTTAGGAGGATCTTTTTTAGAAGAATAAAGATAAATTTCATATCTTAAAAGAAGCTATTTTTGAAGAGTGCCAAGCAAGATGAGAAAAGAAAATGACTGTGAAAGAAGCAGCAGAGCAGCAGAGACATAGATAACCACTCATCCTACTATCCTCTCAAGATACGAGCTGGGGATGATTTCTATCAATGAGTTCCAAATATAACATTATTCAGCTTTCATTATGTTGTCAATCTAATTTGAATGTAAGTTATTCAGAGCACATGGTTGTTTTGCCTTTGTGTTTGCCTGTAAAGGGCTGCAGAGCCCAAGCCAGGAAAAAAAGAGAGAATGCTTGGATTAGAGGAGATAACGTCCTCATTGAAAGTCCTGTGTGCAAATGCTTGTTTTCTAATCACCTTTGTGAAACCTGCCCCTGCTATACCACACAGAGCAATTCTTCTTCAAAGTAAGAGGAATTGCAGCTTATTTTATGCTAACCCTGGACAGCCTCTCCACTTCTGAGGAATGGCAGAAACTCCTGCTAACTCACATTAGTTTCTGGGGAAAAAACACCTGAACACTCAAGATTTGGCTTTGGTGATGACCTTAAGTTCACAGAGCTCTCACTATTGAACAAACTCCGTGTTTGAGATGAAATCCTGAATTCATACTGAAGTGAAATAGTTTTCTCACTAATGTTAGAAAGGCCAAGGTCTCAATCCTTCCTTTTGAGACAGGAGTTATAAAAGTTTTTGCGTGCTGTGGCATGGTTACGTCAGAATTGAGTGCTGTAGAGATAGCCCACAAGTAATACAGAAAATATTATCGCTTGGCCTGCAAGAGCTAAGATAGTCATTGTGACCTGAAATAGTAGCCTGTTACGTGCCGACAAGTCCATCTTCCTTCTCTTAACTTTAAATAAAGCATAAAATTTTAACTGACGGGACAATTAGAGCCTGAGAATGTGCATCACCTGCCCCATATTAGGCTACTGGGTCATTTTCTAGCTTTCACCTTCCCTTTCCCTTTTTTCTCTTTACAATGAATCTATTCTAAGTGTCTCTACTTTTGTCTCATTGGCTCTTTTTCCTCCTCTTTGCATTTATTTTTGATCACTTTCTGCCCTTTGGCTCTAGATAGGCCCTTTTTCTCTCTGGCTTTATTTTGTGCCTCTCTTTGAGCAGCTTTCCATGCTCTCTTCCCTACGGCCTGACTGAAGGAGTAGTTCACAGTTACAAAAGTCCAGATCAGAGAGGTTTTCCTCTCCTGAATCCCCAGATCTGTCACTGGCCCGTCCATGGCTCCCATCTTGGTCTCAAACGAGGCCAGAGTGAGGACTGCTGTCGGTGCTGTAACTCCGGCAGTTACTTTTGGGAACAAGGTGCATTTGCAGTTTAATCAGAAGCCATTGCAGAGCATCGTGAAGAAAGCACTTGCGACTCACTACAGCACATCCTACCCGAGCCTCCAGCAATGTGAGCGAAGGATAAAGTCAGTCCACGAGAGCAACTACCAGCATCAGACTGAGCAGCACACTTGGACTGGGTTGTAAGCGGAGACTGTGAGTGACACGGACCTGTCGGCATGCTGTTGGACCACAGCCTTTCCCTTGGGCGATACACAAAAGCTGGGTCCAGCAGATCAGTCCATGGCTTTCACAGAGTTCACTCCGCTCCCTGAGAGGGTGGGCTGGGTATGTGAAGCAGGACTTTGTAAAATGCCAGCTAATGATGGAAAGTACAAGAATTGACCAAACATGATGAATACCTACCATATAAAGCTAGGCATGTAAAAAGTTTAGGCTTGAGCTAAGCCAAGTGCGTTGAATATCCAGCTGAGAGTATAATGTGAACAGTAACATGGGAAGACAATACTGTTTCTATCTCAACAGCCAAAAAAAAATGAAAAAACATATGAAGCTATCACTTGGGAAAAAGCCAGATGATGGTTCTTGCTTTCATACAACGGGATGTACATATTGGTGGTGTGCTACGTTCCAGTTCTGGGAGCTGGGCTACCCTCTGTTCACAGTGGCAAGAGGTCTCTCCAGGTATGTGATGCAAAGCATAGCACATCCGAGTGCATGGAGCAGGTCAGTTGGTGGTGATGGTGTGCAGCTGCAGAACGCAGGACGGCTCAGTGGGGAACGCCTCCTCGCCAAGCAGCACAGGGATGAAGGACAGGCACAGAACAGCGGAAGAGGGCTAGTGATGGTGGATTGTCACTGGATTGCCACCGTAGTCCTTTCAAAGACTAAAAGGCAGCCAAGAAGAGGCTTACAGGTAGAAGAACCATCACCTGAACCACTTACAAAGGGTGTAGGAGCAACCTGGACACCACTAAACTGGGCTGAAAGTGTGTTCCCACAGCAGGGTCAAAGCGCTAGGCCATTAGCTGCCGGCAAGCAAGTGTGGCTGCAGGCACTACATACCTCCTCAAGCAACAGGAGAAAGCAGTACAGGAAAGCTGAGGAGAGGCAGATTCTCAGGAGACCGATGGAGATCAAGCTGCTCAGCTCCCAGCCCAAGCAGAGAGGTCCTGGCGTGGAAGAGCAAGCTGCACACTGTGCAAAACACGCAGAAAATCAGTGGTGTTATGTAAACCTATGTGCAAGTAAAACATGGCAGGATTTTGTGACTTTTCGGGGATCTGACTCACAATTTTTGGACTTCAGGTGAGCAGCAGCAGTAGTATAGGCAGTTCTATAAAATATTCTCTGCTCAGGGATCCATTCCACATCTACCACATTTTTACTGAATTTTACAGTAACTAAGCATATTAGGAAAAGATACTGGGAAAAGTGATTTATGGTAAAAGGAGGGGAAAACTTCATGAATCTGAGCAGCCCATAGGATAGCGTTTACCCTATGGCTTATATCCATAAGAGGCAAAGAGCTGCCCCATGCAGGCTGCACCTGAGATGTTCCCTCACAGCCTTCTTGTTGGCAGCAGAGCTGTGTTGGTGCTTGTGTGACCCGGACCATGTGTGCCACACCAGCAAGAGGCAATGTGGGAGTGAACCCCCTGTTGGATGGCCACTTGGGTTCATGCCTGCCACTACAGCTACCGTTTTCCTTTTTTGTTAAGGGAAGGATTTAAATCAACTCCCAGGTTTTACACTGGCATAATGTTAGGATGAAAGCAGTTAGTAACCAGTGGGGAAAAAAACACTGCCACAAAAAAAAAAAAAAATAGAAATGAGGTATTCTGTTACAGTATTGTGGCATTTCAACCCTCGGGGGTTATTCATGTAAATGAATCTTGTGCTTATTCTG
Source organism: Podiceps cristatus (assembly GCA_000699545.1). Classification (NCBI taxonomy): domain Eukaryota; kingdom Metazoa; phylum Chordata; class Aves; order Podicipediformes; family Podicipedidae; genus Podiceps; species Podiceps cristatus. The sequence goes on from JMFS01104782.1 coordinate 12,905, forward strand.
TCAGGGAACACAAATTAATAGCACATGAAGAACTAAGAACCAACAGTCTTAAAACCCCAGATGAAATCAAATGACACAAATCAGATCCCATTATAGATTTCAGGACCATGCGCTGGAGAATTTCGCTTCCGTAGATAAAGTTGTTAAAAGTGACCCTATATTAGGGTGAGAGTTTTGAACTTAAATGTCTGAGGTGTTTGGAGCATGATTTTTCTGAAGCTGAAAGGTCTGCAAATATGGGGTTTTTTGGAGAGCGTGTGAAAGTTTGATTGATCCCAGAGCTTAGAGGTTTACCAAAGTGTGCTTTCAGGAAAACATAGTTGACTGTTCAATGCTACCACCATAAGGGGTAGTATCATTCTCCACAAAAACTAACAGCACTGCTTCCGCTTAGCTATGACCCTAAACAACGTGTGAAGTTGAACTATGAGAGGGATTACTCATGTTTAGCCTGAATCAGAATGCCTTTCTGTCTACGAAAGGCTTGCTTTTCACAGGGGACACGTAGCAGAGGAATTCAGATTCAGCCACTATCATCTGCTCTAGCCATGTTGGTACCCAGGTACCTTACCTTGCTAACCTGTCTTTAGAGGTCTTTGTTCAGCAAGAGTGTGGCACTTTAGTCTTTCTACAGCTTGTTATGTTCTTTACGATCATACTCAGGCTGCTGTTGAAAATGCTTTTTTCCTCTTCCTAGTGTGAAGGTACAACATGCTACTACTACTCTTTACAGCGAATGGGCTAGCATGACTATGCAAGCTAAGGAGGAACATCCACTGGCTTATATGCTGTAATATTTTCACAGAAACTTGAATATATACAATTTTTAAACAGCTTTGATGTCAAAATGGGTCATTTTGTAATGGAAAAAAAAAGTTCAAAATAAATTTGTGGAAAATGCTATAAAAATAACATGAAAATGTGACAAAAACAAACAAAAAAACACCCAAAAAAAGAAGTAGAAAGCCTGAAAATTGCATTCCAGACAAAATACTTCCAATTTCACTTGTACGTATACAACTCAGTCTGTGAGCCACTTTACAAAGATGTGGTCTGACCTCTAAGGAACAGCCAGACTAACAGACTTCAAAATTCCTCATTGAGACTCAGAGCAGGAGGCTGCTCTCTGAAGCTGTGAAATTATATATAGGTATTTAAAGCCTATATGGTGGTTTTTGTCCTGCCTTTAGAACTCACCCTGCCTACTTCCAGCGTATATGTGTGCATGAATTAAAACACATTGCCTGCTCTTGGTAGTACAATAAGCCTTGTTGATTAATGCATCAAAAGGATTTTGGTATCTGTCATAAAATCATAGAATAATTGAGGCTAAAGGGACCTCTGGAGGTCATTTTGTCCAATGTCTTGCAGGGCAAATGTCAAAGTTAGGTCAAGGTACTGAGGCTTTGTGCAGTCTAGTTCTGAGTGTCTCCAAGGATGAAGATCCCACAACCTCCCTGGGCAACACAGTGCAGTGTTTGACCACAGTCATTGAGATGAATTTCTTTTCTTCTACCAAACCAGAATGTTCATTGCAGCAACTTGTGTCTGTTGCCTCTTGTCCTTTTGCTATTCAATACTTAATGTGGAAGAAAAATTGTTCTCTCTTCCATCTAACTCTACACCAACCTACCCATATTATAAGGCAGGGAGAATGTAGATATTTTCTGGCTATTACAGTTTCTTTTTGCAGGCTGCCTAAATTAAATTATACTGCCAGTTCTCCATTATCAGGAAGCAATGGCTGAATTCAATGTTTTTTATTGATGCATCACATCATTGGCCTTCAGACACGGGACTTCCCATGCCTCAAGGCCGCCTTTACAAGGATTAACAAGTCTTCATTTCTATGGTAGAAATATACAATAGATTTTTCATGTTTATGAGAAATATGAGTAACTAGTGATATTCACTCACTCTTCTACTTTATCCTTAAAACATATGTGGCAGACCTGTGACTACTGAAGTAGCTAATTAGCAGTTATAAATGTATTTATTTTAGTGAACATATAGGTGGACTGTGCAGAAGAGTGATTACATCTTTAATCTCGACTGGCTTGTTTAATTTTTGCTTAGCTGAGTTACAAAGAGAGTTTGAATTACAATATTTTGTTTAAAAATTAAGAACTCTATTCATCATAATTATTTTTATACCCATAGGTAAATAATAAATTAGGTGGCTACCTCAATAATACATCTGAAAAATATGATTATCAAAGGTTGTCCTGGTTTCAGCCAGGACAGAG
>JMFS01104783.1:0-16078 GCA_000699545.1 Podiceps cristatus
AAAAAAAAAAATAATAAGAGACATGGATTCTTCATACAGTTTCTGTCCTTGGCACATAAAATAAGAAGTTAACACATATAAAATAAGAAGTGTACATTTATATAAAACTTCAGAATGTTAAAATTTTGAGCCTTTTCAGACATCCTTTCTTTTAACTTATAAACCTGCAGTATAAAGGCTAGTTTCTCCAGGGTTTAAAGATCTCAGATGTTAATAAAAACCATATTGTACTTTGGTAAAAACTACAAAGTTCTGTATCAGTAGGAGTTCTGCTATGGCAGGGGTCTGCTGATTGCTAGCAAAACCAGCATAGATCTCAGCACACACCAATTTTTGCTCTGTTTCTCAGAGGAGATACATACCTATCTGGTGCATCTGCATTAGCATTTTAGTTCAGTTCTAACTCAGCTTTTGAAGCAAATCTTCTGACCAACCCTCTAAACATGCTTTGAATCATATTTCAGAGCAGTCTCTGGAACGCAAACTGGGGGCTTTCAGATTAATCTAAAATGGAAGATGCACTCCAAGGGTACCTCTAATGCTTTCTAACCACTCCCAGGCATTCAATCCATGGAATCACTCTAGAGACCACCTGAAGTAATAATCCTTCTAAATGCTTATGGTATGAATGTCAGCTCCTTAGTGCCATCTGTTTCTCTGCAGATGCAGCCCTGTTGATCCACACTGCTTGCTAAAGTACCCTATATTTCTTCTTCTTACTTCTACCCTATATTTCAGCTCATTTGCCTCCATAGCTTGAGCAGCTTGCATTAAACATGTACTAAGTGTCTCTTTTCTGTGTTGTTTTAGAACTGTCACTTTACAGAAACCACAAAAAAAACCCACATGAACTCCTATTTTGGTTACTTTGATTTCTTAGACAGTAATAAACAATAATTGTGTGGCGAACTGGGAGATTTTCTTGCTGACTTACATGACGTTTTTATAAATATTCTAGATAATAAAAATATGGGTAGAACTCCATGAGCTGATCTGTTTTTCTGTTCTTATCTCAACATTATATAGTTGTCACTTAAACCACTTCCACAATCCTCCTTCTCCTAGTCTTTGCATGTATCACACTGGCCTCTGTCCAGCTTATTCCTGCTTATACAATTCACCTTCTTATTCTTGTATTACCTTTGTCTTGTGGTTCTTCTTCAAATTTTGGAGAGTGCAGAGCTTCCATATGTGCTTTCTTGTGAGTTGCAATCATCTCAGGTTTCTTTTGCTGTTTTTTTTAACCCAATGGCCTTTTCTACTCATCTACTAGTCATGATGTGTTGTATTCACATTAGTTATAAAATAACAAATAATATACTCTCTGATAATGGGAGACTTGCAATACAGTGTCTTTTTTCTGTTCATTATTAGAAAAAAAAAAAAAAAAAAAAAGTAGGTTTTTCATTTATGTCAAGTTGGATTTAAATAGGTAATATCAATGCTGATGTCCTCATAGAAATTACTTAAACATACACTTCAGGCTTACTTTCAGTGCTATACATCTGTTCCAAAAACTTGAAATGGATCACATCACTCTGCTTGGTCACCATATTTACCATAAATCAAAGTATTCGATTGGCTGCTCCATAACCAAAGTCAGAAAATAAACTACCATTTTTTCCCAAGATCATTAATGGGATAGTATAACTATGAAATTAATTTTACTTTATTTTTATAGTAGTTGAGTAACATCTTATTAAAGTGAAAAGACACATTTTGATCAGAGGTAATCGCAGCTCTGATTTGAAAAGAAAGTACATGGAGCTTTGCATAAGTTAATAGGAAAAGGGAAATCTAATCTGACTTGATCCAAGCTCCCTCTGTTTCTGCTCAGGAGAACTTAAAGGAGATATTGTTTGTTATTCCACTAGAGAATATAATTCAATCCTAATGTCTAAGCAAAGTTCTTATGAGTACTTCATTTCCTACAAGACTTACACATGTTATTTCATATAGACACTGGGCCAAAGTCATCTCAAGGGTTGTGCAGACAACAAACTTGGATATGCAAGTTCCAAATGCTCATTAAAAGTTCATGACAGTCATTCAAATATCCTGAGTTTGCCTGAAATTAATTTCTGTTCCTTTAGAAATGTGCTTTCCACTCAGTCATGCACATTTTCAGGATTATGTAGTTTTGCTCTTCACAGGCTGTGCACCGAGCGGATGGAATCAGTGCATTCAGCTCTTAGTAGTTATCGGTAGAGCATGGATATCTACACAAGTGGATTTTTCTTTGTTATATCCATTTACTGTGGGGAGAGGGGAAGTTCATTATACTTCTAGAAGGTTATGCCTACCGGGTGTAGCTGGGAACAGCCTATAAAAGCTCATTAAATAAGATTTCAACATATGCTGATGTGGAAAAAATTGCCAGAGACAGCGAAGACATAATTGCGTGTACACCCTCAAATTGGCTTTTCTCAGTGAAGATGATATAGTGTGGAAACTAACCGGAAGAGTTCATTTTCTCTGGGAGTCACTGTTTCAGCTCAGGCTGTGAACTGTAATAGCTCAGTCTGGACTCATACATTTTGCACAAACAAGATGAGTGCTGCAAAGATTTCCGAAGTTCACCATAGAAACAGATCAAATTAGCTGTCTCTCTTCTTTCTCCCCCTTCAGGGACTCCATCAGTCTTTGTATATCAGAAAATGAAAACCTATGAAACTACTGACAGAGCTCTAGAATTCCTGAGACAGTGTAGGAAAAAAGAAAGTTTCATCCCAGTATGGGAATAATTTTTCATTTTTTTATCCATGCAATCACAGCAAAACATGTTCTTATTATTTCATTAAGAAAACATTAAATATAAATATATAAATATGTATTTCTGAACCATCCCATCCTGTACCATGATGATAAGTATGGGATAGTTTTCATTGTTCAGTCCCTGTGAATCTTTTTCTGCTGCTCCTTGTTTCATCCATTTACATAAACATGAGAGAAAAGTAAGAAAGATTTTCTACTGAAACCTTCAGATTTTGTGGATTGTTTTAGAGATAACCTGAGTTGTTAACTGAACTTTTCCTAAGCAAATGATGGCCCCAATTCTGTAAACTCCATATGCATGATTTCCTTGTTAGTTTGCAGGAATAGAACCTTTAGACAATTGCAAGCAAAAGCTTTTTCTATTTAATTAGGAAGCCATGAAAACATGAGGCAGTCCTCCAGGAAAAACTAATTGCACAAGTCAAGGGAACCGTTTAAGTGGAGTGATTATAGGGCTGCTGAATATGAGGAAAGTCACAAATTCAGTGCAGCAGATATTTGTTTGGTGCCATAAATACATTTTTTAAAATGTTTACCCTGTAGCAATGCAGTTTGTCTCCTTTTAGGAAAAAAAAAAAAGAAAAAAAAAATTTAAAAAAGTCTGTTTCTCCATGGGAAACTTTGAAAAGCTTTGTACTTCAAAACAGTTCTGCTTTCACATCATATTTCATGCAAAACTATTTTAATAGGGCATTGTAGGTAGGCACATGTATAACAGATACACGAGTCTTTTATTTATCTAATTCTATTCTATTTATCTAATATGTAGACATACCTATCTTGCTTTGAACTCTCAGGAAATGTTCTCTATAAGATCCAGCATATAACTTTCAGACCCTTGAAAATGGTACATGGTGTTTACAGAACAAAAAATACATTATGATTTCATTACATTATCTTGATACCAAATTATTCTGTTTCTAAAACAATACAAGTTAAGTATCTTAACTCTCCAATCAGCCATAATGATTAACCTGTCTTACTTCTGTAAGCTACGTGTGGGGTATATCTGGGCAATTCTGATGAGGTTGCACCAAGATTTCAAAGGAATATTTATATTTGTACATTGAGGCACAGCTCTTCTCACCTTCCTTCATCCCATTAGTTGGACTGGTAGAAAGGGAATGAAGTGAAGCATTTCTTATTTCGACAAGCGGTTGCAAGGACTTCTCTCTTCACCAGGGCCGCAGTGTGGAAAAAGCAATCTCCTCGGCTCCCTCAAAACGAAGAATGGCACCCTTCTGCTCCAGCTTAGTCCCATGCTCCTCCTGCTCCATTCCAGGCTGTGCCGGGCTCTGTCAGTAGAAGCGTCTCCCCCTCTGAGCCACCCCATGGCCAGGCGCGCGGGCAGCTGTCCCTCCCGGGCTCTCTGCAGATGCAGGCAGAAGCCTCTGTTACGCTCAGGCAAGCTGTGGCTTCAGAGGGCTAACTGGGGAGGGGTGACTAGGAGAAAACACACTGCTTAAAAATGAGAGCCGATATTCCACCGGAAGAATAACATGACTGCATCAACTGAACTGAAAAATCCAAATCAGGCCTGTTGGATCCATGCCCAAATCAAGCTTCCACTCTGGGATCTGATCAATTTACTGCAAAACTAAAATATTAGGCCAGTATGTACAATCAGTCATCTGTAGGTACGTAGTCCACAGCCTTGAAAGATGATTTTTTAAATACCCTTAACACAGCCAAATCAAAGCTAATTTCCATTATGATTAGGCCATCTACTTAGCCCTCAGTGAGGTCCACAGTATTTTCATGCTAAATTTCACGTTTCAGGCGTAATCTTTTACAGCTCTAGAGCTGGTGAGGGAAAGGTCAGTCACAGCAGTTCTGTTGTAAAAGGGGAAACATTCTTAATGATTTTGTGTTCCAGCATCTCTGATCAGCAGAGATGCTGCAGCTTTCCAGCAAATTCATCAGTATACCAGTATAGGATTGGAAGGTTTTATCCCCCTAAATACTTCTTTCTTACAACAATCTGAAAAATATGGTGTTACAGAAAAATGTCTAGCCACCCAGGCAGCTGGCAGCTCTCCTAAATTTTGTCCGTCTTATTGCATGAACATTGTTGTGGACACCTACACAAAAATGTTATTTTATTTTCCCTAGTTAGAGCCTGGTAGTACTCACTTATTTCAAACTTAAGTGTTTATTATATATGTGTTATTATAAAATAGCCATAGAAATAAACCAGAGAAAGAGATCAGCTGTTACAATGAAAACACAGGTGGAATAAATTCTGATTCTCTAACAGTATATAATAATATGGGGGGAGGGTGGTAAATTCAGTATTAAAATAAGAGGAAAAAGGAAAATATGTACTATGGAAGGAAGGCAACCATGAACCATAGTATTTTGTCAGAAAAACCTTGCTAGAACATTTATGCCCTTTCAGAAACACGTATATATGTAGAACAAGAACTTCTATCTGCATTGGGATCATCACTGTTACCATGAAGAGGTTTAATTATCAGAACTAATAGGTATATATTTATGTTAGTGTGATACTGCCTTCTAGATCAGTGAGGCTGTTTTTAATGAAGTCTCAGGCCTCAAGAGATAGAAGACAGTCTCTGCTTCCATGTAAGGCACAAGCCAGACCCACCTTCACCTGTAGCTAAGGTGCAAAGAGAGAAGAAAAATGTATATCAGGTATACCAGATGTGTATAAAACAGAAGATTTCACACTGATAGGGCATAAACTCTCTTTCTGCCCTGTCTTTATACTGCACACAAAATCTACAATTTGTAGATTTTGAAATGACAACAGACAGGGCTTAGGAATATTTTTAACATCAGAAATTTTTCCCTGTAAATTAAGAAACACCGTGCTAGAATTCAACTTTAGAAATTACAGTCAACTTTTATAACTGGTGTCAGCAGTTCTATGATATCCATACATATGTGTGCCTGTGTGTGTGCACTCATATATATATAGGTCCTATAGAGACATACTCAGGAACAGCTGCTAAGGACGGTAAGCTCAGCAGGAGAGGAATGAGCACTCGTTCTTTTAAAATAATGTACCTTCCACTACATTCTTCTTTTAAAGTATTTTACAAAGCAATTCTTTAGGACTTTGAAGCATCTGCCAAAAATCCTTTGATGTTTTGATTTCTATGTCACTTACCTCACCCTAGGCTGGGGATAAACCATAATATAATTTCTTAAATTAGGACATTTGGCACTCTGTTTTTTATGGTTACTACTACCACAAAAGGACATCAGCTGCTTTGTGTTTTTAATACATAGATATCCAAAACTAAATGCATTAACTGGCCTGTACTATGCTCAGAGTTTGTCATCTCATCTGATCCTAAAACCTGTAAAACCTTGAGACTCTGATGGGCACATCTACCTGTCTTGTGCCAGCCTCCTTTGCCTCAGTGATGAGCATTGGCCCCATGAATAAAGCCAAAGACATTATAGTGTGTTTGCCCTTCACATAGGAAAGCTCAGAAGGGCTTTGCTTTTACTGGCAGTGTACCTGTTCAATTTTCCAATAAAGTCTTGGTTTTTGGAGAGCACATCTTGAGCTATAAATACATTCAGAGAAGGAGTAATAATGATACTTCAGCAAATAGCCTAGTTAATAAACCAGAGATTAGCAAGTGAACATGCCTTGCATTTAGATGAACTTTCACCATTCTGGTTATCCAGTTTTTCTAGAGACAAACAGTTCTGTGAGCACTAAAATAAAACTTCATTTCTTATGGCTGCCTTACTTTTTGTTGCATTTGATGTCTAAAAGTCATCTGTTCCTGGAGCTTTTCTGAAGCATTCATTATAGCAGCTCCTTATGCTAATTCTCTGTGTCTAATAAGATTAGCCTTCCCTTCATTCAGGACAGGTGTGTACTGAATTTCTATTTCGTCACCTATTTTCATGAAAGTAACAGTCTTCTAACATCTTTCAAAACCTCTTTTATGAGTAATTTTCTTGACATTGTCAACTGGGTTTCAGACTCGTTGAGTGGGGTGAACAGACATGGTAATAGAGGAATCATATATGAAACTGAGCAGAAGAATGCCTATCTGCAGTGATATAATCATAAGCTGTCTCGACCATGAGTTCTAACTGGAACTAATGGCGGTGAAGACAATAGGCAGGAGTAGACAATACGTTGAGGTCATTAAAAAGTCAGACATGTGTGCGTCTTTGTTATTAATGATCAACAAAACAGTGTCCTGCTCTCCTCCCCCAGTGTTATCATTGACATCTGCTGCTCAGCAGCTTAGCATATTAAAGTCTGAGTGCCATTTTGGGAGGAACTGATTTCCAGAAGGAGGGGTGAACCTTGGGTGAAACAAAGCAAGATGTTTATGTGCCAAACCCCAGAATAGAATTCAATGTAATTAACAAGCAACATAATCTGGTGTGTACAACTCAGGAGGAGCTCTTCCTCCTACTCTTTGGATGGACTGTCTATTTGTATTCCAAGGTCTTCAGGAGGGAACTGTTTTTCTGTACACATTGGTAGAGTGCAAAGCTGATTTTAGCTGGTGCTAAATGCTGCCAAAAGAGAAATACATTCTTTGCTATAATATTAAAGCTCTCATTTTCTAGCATCTGTTTTACCCATGGAGAGCTGTGGGTAGGCGTACAGCTGTATCAGGGTTTGAGTACGAAAAGGTTTATGCCATCCCTGGACAGCAGCACTGACTCCAGCACTTCTCATCTCCTCCTTTGTCGTTTCCTGACATTTCATATAGCATTCCTTTGCCATAACCAGCTATTTCAAAGCATGCACATTCATCATATTTACCCACATTTGGCACCCACCCCAGACTGGTACTTAGGATACCTGTGCCCCCTTCATACTCCCGCTATGGCCATCAGTAGTGTACCAAGGGGACCTGACAAAGGCTCCCAGGGAGGAAAGGTACAGCCTGACACTCTTCTTAGGGCCAATGCTGCCACCAGAAGTCCTCAAGACCTTCACAGCCTTCTAAAAAGTGAGATCCTTCTGATAAGAAGTCACTGGTAAGGTATCTATACCATCAACCTTATAGAAACCTGGATAGTGCAACTTGAAATTTGATTCTGTGTTATTAGTTAGCTGGCAGGTGCTACTTTCATAGTTGACATCCTCAGTGACGATGTGCAAACAGGGAAGTAAATATAACTATTATAAATTTCAATCTCTATAGCAAACTAAGAGGAAGTAACTCAAAGATACCTAGGGGAAAAAGACAAAAATCTGATACAGGCGCCATGGTTTGTTTTTTTTGGTTTTGGATGGTTGGTTGGTTGATTGGTTTTTTGTTGGTTTTGGTTTTGTGTTTGGTTGGGGTTTTTTTCCCAAAGTGCTGATTTTCTTTTTTTGAGCCACAGAAGAAAAGGAGTGAATTCAGTATTGGTAATCCAGTGGCCTCTTAAATGAAATCTGTATTTATTTGTTATTTTCATTCCTTGTCTCTGTTTCATGAATTTTATTTCTCTGATACTAAAGCATAGAGATCTAAATAAGAAATACAGAATTTATTCAGAGAAGTTATCTTTGGAGCTTACTAAAGCCACAATAAATATTGCTTTCTAGATTTATAGGGCCCTGATTTTCTTAGTATTAGTATTTATTTTATTTTTACCTTAGTTCACAGGTATAAAACTTTCACAGAACAGGGTCAGCATCTCTGTGTGAAATGTAGACTCAGCAATTGCCTTTAGTTCCTCAGTCCTCAGTAGGCAGCATATGAATAAGCTATGAGGACAGAATATTCAGACCTTGAAAATGATACAGGTAGTTTGACAATGCAAATATTAACAGAAAAGAAGGAAATCCAGGTGTAAAGATAAGTTAAAATACAAATAACTCAATAAAATATTTTATTAAGTATAATTTTAACCCTCATCCCTAAATTGAAAGGAAGATAAGGGAAAGGTATCCAAAGAAAAATTCCATATGCCATGCCTACTCTCCTTTCTGTTGGCTTCCACTACATAGTCATCACGTATATCATAGAACGTCTGTAAAGATTTGGAGACCACAACAATCACAGTATGCATGAGAGCTGGCTTATATAAATGATGCATTTTTCCACTAGGGCTACAGCCCATCTCCATAATCCTCATAAATTGGGGCAGAAAAGGTGAAAGAGGTTCCTAACTGATGTAAATTGGCAAAGATCTATTAATGTCAGTGGGGCTGGGCTGATTTACACCACCTGAGGAAGCAGCCTCACTTAGCCATTGACTAAATGCCACCACGAGTGAACAGAATGAGCCAAATAAACTGCAGCTAGGGCTCACCACAATTCATCGGATTCCTTAAGAAGTTGTGATTCTATGTACATAGACCCATTTACAGATAAATCTAGAGACAGATTTATCTAGGAAATGTCAGCAAGTTTCAGATATGTAGGTGTAGATAGGTATGGATATAGACAAAATTTCTTAATTCTACTCTTAGCTACACTGCTGGAAATCCAGCAGGGTTATGTTGACATTTATGGAGTTGATCTTAGCCACAGTACCAGAAACTGGAGAGAAATTTTAGAAATAGCTAGTAAAGAGTTTTAGGTTAATGTCCTCTTCTTTTGTTCTGGGAGACCTGTCGTCTCAGTATGTTTCCTATACTCAAGCCTTAAGAACTGCATATTTATCCACGCTGCTGAGGCAGCACTGCTGTCATGCCTGCTTTTCCTGCAAGAATAATGTGTTGCAGTGACATGCCAGATTTCCAGCACAGGGAAGAGTCTGCCGTTATCTTCTCTCTCAACGTGCAGGGAAGCCCAGAGTACACTCCATTGCCTTCAACTCACTTCTATGGATATGTAGTCCATGGCTTTCAAAGGAAAGTCTTCCTGGCTTTTCTTTGCCTCAGTTCCATAGGCATCTCCAAATACCCAAGGGTATCTTAGCCATTTCCTCCCTAGTCTCACTGCAGGCTATAATCTTCTCCTAAGATACAAGAAATTTCACAGAGGATTCCTCACAACAGTGGGTGTTACCAAAATAATGCAGGTTTTGGGTCACACCAAATTTCTCCATTTTTTATCATACTATTTCAGCAAATGGTTACAAAATGTACTGCACATATTTACACAGCCACGGTAATTTCACTTGAAGATTTCAGGGAATTTATCTGTTTATTTTTTCTGGGTAACCTGTTTTTTTTCTGGGTGACTACTGGTCCTTTCAAAGCATTCAGCCACCTTCTGGGTCCACATAATGTTTAGTTTCTAAATCACTATACACCATAAAATCCTCACCACTTAACTCGGTTTCAAAGTCATGATTTTATCAGCCATATTTTCTTGAGCATAATTGTTTATAGATTGTACTTCTGAGTTCAGGGACATAATAGACCTACGCCGCAACCCAAGCAAACCTCTCACCTAGCTACCTGTCAAAATTATTATATTACGTCTGAGATATAAGTTACTCACGCTTCCTGTCCCCTTGTCTCCGCTTAAAATCTCATTTCTGCATGGTTAAGCAAACCTTTGAGCATGTAGTGGAGTGTGCTGAAATGTTAACAGCATTGAGGGGTACCTAGGTAAAGCACACTGTCTAATGTGGCCCTATCCTCCTACAAGGAAAAGCTTATTTGCCGTCTATATATGGGTGTAGCTTTCTACACAAACTTGCCCACCATAAATTCACCTGTGATGGGCTTCACACCTTGCATGACACCAATAGCCCACCAAGATTTGAAATCTAATAGTTATATGAGAAGGCTGAAGGACTGACTGACTTTCCAGTAAGTAAACAAGTGTTGATTGGTTTTCACAATTTCCGTCCTTCCTCTGCCAGCTGTGGCTCTTTGGAGTTTGAAGCTGAACTGAACATTGTTTATTTGATATCTGTCATCATCAACATTTCCCTGTTGTACCACCACTGTTTTCAGGATTTGCAGCTAAATATTTAACCTTCTCTCCAATCTCTTCAACCAGGAACTTGTCTCAGGTGTCAGTAATACTAGAAGCAGACATTAGAAACAGCTATGATGTTTTTTCAGGGCTTTGTCTACAAATTGTGCAAATATTGCACAAATTTTGGTACAAATTGTACCTTCCATCAGTAATTATCAAGTATATAGTGTATACACACACTATACACTGCATAAAACTATATCTATATAACCTTACATATCTATATCTAAATATGTAAGAGTGTAACTCTTAAAATACACACACAATCACAAAATGCCATGATATAACACCTGAATTCCTATAATAATTGCTTTTAACAGTTAAATACCTGAATGTGCTATGACCTGTTAGAAAACACCTGACCTATAGACATATTGTTATATTCATTTTAATAAATCTCAGATCAAATTTAAGTGGACATGGTAAGAAATAAATGACAATTATCATAGTCGAGCAGAGTAAGAATAACAATAAAAGAGGGAAAAAGACAATGACCTGATATGATATAGTTTATTCAAGTAGGTTATCATGCCAAGAACAGTTCCAAACTATTTAATTAGTGAGATCCATAAAAGATGTCCAAATAAATTTGTTCTAATTGATTTGTTACATGCCTAGTTTATCAAGAACAGTCTAATGGAATGTTTTTATTAAATTAATAATATTTTGGATTACAAAATAAATTTGGTTAGCTGATTGGAAACTTTATGTGTTCTATAAAGGGGGAAAAAAATCCATTTTTAAGAAAAACATGGCTCCTACATTCACCAGTTTATTCAGTGCCAGCAAGGTTTAAAGGTATTCAACCATGTGCATCTAATAAATTGAAGTCATAAGAGAAAGTTGGACAGCTCACAAAGAAACAGAATTTCTTGTCTGCAAATGCAAGCTTTAAAGGGAAAATTAGGTGTATACTTTGTATCTCAAGTAAATGGCATGGAGACAGAATGCAATATAGTAGAAAATGTATTGTTATCCGAGGCTGCAAAATCTATCCTGCACAGCCAGCCATTAAACAGAGATTCTGTATGTATAAACTCTACATTCTTGCCAGCAGATCAAAGGCAACTTGGTGAACGCAGAACTGCCTACCTACTTTATCTTCATACAAATGAGTTGAAGTGCCCTTGGCAAAGAACGCAAAGTCATGCCAACAGAATACAGATTTAATACTGTTGTAACCAGGCATTTTATTAAACCTGCAGTGAAGTGTCTGCATGGACAGAAAATCCTGATGAACAACATTTCACCCTACAAGTAATACCTATTGTTTGTCCAGTAATTTACTTTGTCATTGTGATAAGGAAAGACCCAGCAGACCACTAGGAAAAACAGGGTTTTTTAAGAAAGACACTGAAAATATCTATTTGTAGGGAGCTAGGGGACACAATTCAGTAAAATTTTGTTTCTGAGAAATTCTTAGTTGAAAGAAATACCAAACAGCCAGGGGAGTCTTTGTGCCCTTTTCTCATCATTACATAAAGTGATTAGACCTAAAGAGCTGCCAGACCTAAAAAAGAAAAGTATATACAGATCTTTTTCTGTAATTCAAGACAAACCTCATTCTTACTTTAAGTCCTCTGTAATCAAGAAATGCAATGAGTAAAAATCAGATTGGAGGAAAAAGGGAATACCTCTTTTTTGCTTTTTTTCTTCATGTTACATGCAGGTGATCACTTTTACTACTATTATACAGACAGGTAAATATTCTAAAAATGCTAAAAACATAAATTATATGTGCAATGGATTGTAGGAAACGGTTTGAGCAAATGTAAAGCAAGAACAACCACTATAACATTACCCTTGATCGAGACAGCTTTGATTTGGATTGAATTTGTCCAGAAACAAAACATCTTCTTTATTTTTTCTAATGATAATTTTCAAACAGCTTTAGAAAAACAGATATTTAACATTTTACTTTAAGAAACCAAAATCTGAATTTATCTTTAGAGAAGGGGTAATACTGGTGGAAAAATCCTATTCAGCTCTATTAATAAGTAAGTAATGTACTCCAAAGTCACAGTATAGATTTTGATCAATTCAGGGAAAAAGCAATCAAATACCAAGTCTCTTCATGTGCTCTTCTCAGCTTCTTTCAGAAGCTACAGGAATTTTGCTCACTTGATGAGGTGGGTTGGGCAACTTTCATCTACTGTTTGAAAAAGTATTTCGTATAGTAGGTCTTCAACCCTACTACTCTGAATGTCTTCTGAGGGTTATCTTGGCATGTTTTACTAGGAATTCCTGTGCATAACTTTTGGGTTCCTCTTCCACCCGAAGAGGAAAATTACCTTAGAACTTTCTTGTTTCCAATAGCTTCCCTTCTCTGCCTCTCACAGACTACTTATTTTTCCTGGAAACCCCTCATAGCTCACTGCAAAAATGACCTCAGGTCCTCAGAAAACTCTGAGGACCTACCATGGGAACAAGACTTTTACAAGGATTAAAGTTATCTGACGTGCAGGCTGTACATGAGAAAATATAGCAATTTAAAAAAGATAAAAAATATCAATCTCTGCAGGCGTTCAGAACTGCCTGCCTCATGATTGTCTTAGCATTGACCATGATAGGTCTTAGCATTCTCACATGAACTCTTTAGTATATAGTAATTGCTTACTGTGCTACTGTATAAATAACACTAGACAGATAGTTTAAGACAAATACCTCTCCTTTTGCTTTGGTGGCAACTATACAAATCATTAACATTGCCTAGACTACTCTATTACTGTGAAGCATTTGAACAAGAAAAATAATACTATAGCATAAAAATAGCTTTTAATTATCTCTGAAATGAATTTGCTGCCCCATAAACCGTGATGGCCTTTTACACTGACCAATTACCCCAGAGGAATACTGTGAGCACCTGTATATATTTTGGAAAGTCAGGGTACAAAAGCTACTATAGAAAGATGCAAGGAGCAGGAACAAGGTAACCTTGTGGTAGCTGGAATAGAAAAGGGTGGGAAATGGGAGGGAAAAAATTAAAAACAAAACAAAATCAACAAAAAACCCCCGAGAAAACTCTCAGCTGATTTATTTTAGCAGTATTTGTGACTAATTCCAGCCATAAGTAAAACTGGACTTTTACTGCTCTCTATGTATGAGTAGGAAGCTCAGTATCACTCATGTTTCTGCACAAGCATTGCATACATTTTCCCCCTGCTTTTTCAGAAAGGTCACAAAGCAAGAGAAAGATATTAAAATGTTAAATTTCAATTAAAGAAGTTTCAAACCTTTGAAATTAATTTTTGAGATTTTTTTTCTGAAGTTTTCTGAAGTTTTCATTTGTCAGCTGTGACTTCATACACGGTATACACACATAGTATGTATTTATACTAAAGCAAGTATGTATACAAGTATGTACAGACAGTGCATGTAGTGGGAGAACCCCACAGAAGTTAACAAAAGCTTTGTTACTGGCCAGAGTAAAATTGGGATTTCACCCTGAATATTTCATTCTAGCGTTGAACTCCTGACCTTCTAAGCTTTAAAATTTCAAATGTAAGATATGAATGAACTCAATTAATCCTACAAATTAAAAGACTCCAAATCTTTTAGCCTGTTAATACCTCCCAGAAGTTTCTTTCAAAATTATCAAAAAGTGCATTGTAGAATGTTATTTCGAGAACATCTGATTTTACATTTCTGACATAATACTTCTGATGTTTAAATTAGCAAGCTAGAAGAGAACTCACTGGAATGATTCTGAAATTACTACAGTCTGAAAAAAGAGAGTTTTTTCCTGATACACTTTAAAAATAGTAAAAATCTTGTGCTTACCCATTTAATCCAAAGAAGCCACTTTAGGATATACAAATACCGTTTAGGATATACATTTTATTTACAAATAAATAAGTGACTGCACAAAGTTGTCCTAGTGTGTCTACTATTTATTGAGACAAATGCTTCATGTCACTCAATTAAAAATTAAAAAAAAAAAAAAAAAAAAAAAAAAAGCCTTTATTTTTCCAAAAAATAGTCTGATATATCTTGTTATTTTAAAAAAGTTTATTTAACAGGATGTTGAATATTCTTAAAGAAAGATTTGAGAGCAATCTTGAATATTCTTAGAACTTCATTATAAGGCTACACAAAATCTGAGGGTTAAAACCAACACATCCAATAGTTCACTGAAATAATTAACGGTATGAAAACACAAGTTTGACCTACTTGTCAGTCTGTAAGAACATAATAAATGCTCTACTGTGTTTGACCAAGCATCCATCTAAGTTCAATTTCTGCCTAGGACAGTAGCAGACAGAGATTCTGACCAGTTTCTGAGGTCCCGTCTCCTCAGCAACTCTTGTATTTTTTAAGGGCTGTTAAAGGTACATCCCTCCTTAGTCCTTTTTCTATCCATTTATGGATAAATAGTCCAAAGAATTTGTCTGCTCTTCTATCAAACTGCTTATCTGTTGCCACAACCTTCTGTGGGCAACAATTTCCAGATGCCATAATGCCAGAAACTGTTTTTGTTATGCTGATTTTATCTGCTATGATTCGTCTGGAAAGATGACAGATTTAGAAATTCTAAAAATCAGAACTCCACATGGAAAAGCCTAAGCACACTTACTCATGTGGCTCAGCTGCTCAAACACTCTGTATTTTCCTCAGTAATTTTTTTGTTGTTGTGCTTGTTTTTATGTTTGATTGTTGTTGATTTGACTGTTCTTATGCTATAAGTACTTCAGAAGAGTGAAAATCATGAGAAACCAGAAATGTCACCAGGGTAAAGTTAGTATAAAATTGGTGCAAATACTTAGCTGCAAGGTATCCCTGGGACACCTTCAGGCAATGAATCATGTGACTGTAGAGAACTTAGACCAGTGTAAATTAATTGTTGAGCATTAAAGCACACTTGCCAAGTAGAATTTAAAAAGTAGCCTTAAAAATTAAATCCTTCTTACAGGAGCTATTCCCAGTGAAAAGTAGAAACATATACCTTTATAAAATAACCACAGTCATCAAAACTTGAATCACAACAGTCTTTGTCACTGTGGAAAGACAATAAACACAACTGTTGACAAAATAGCTTTCAGGGCAAACCACAACTCTCATCATTCGCAAAGAGTTAATAAAATGACTGAGATGACTACTACAAGAAAGATTTCATTCAGAATGTAAAAATCCTATTTCTTCACATGATTGAATAAAAAAAAAAAAAAAAAAAAAAAGGAGCTTTGCCATAACAGAAAAATAAGTAAGACAATAATGACACAGCATTAGCATATAGAAGACATGGGTATTTTCAGAGCTCTGTAATATGATTTCTTATGAAAACTAAAATCACCTAGAATTCACTTGATCTGAGTTTTAATTGCAATGAAACTGAGATAAGATTTAGTGAAAAGTACATCTGAATTTGCAAAGCTCCCAAGTAAACCTGGAAATTCATTGGGTTTTCATAGAATCATAGAAAGGTCTGG
>KL281219.1:0-10690 GCA_000699545.1 Podiceps cristatus
CCCCACCCCCAATTCTCCTGCTCACCGGGCAAGCGGCTGCCTGGTTCAGTTCCCTTCTGGGGTTAAACCACGACAGGACTAGAGCAGACCAGGTGTTCAGCTTCGGTGATGTACTGAGCTTGTTCCATACGTGCTTTCCTTTTAACCTGTAGTTCTTACGTGACATTATTGTTTAAACAAAAGTCAAAGTCCAAACCAAAAAAAACCCCACAGATGTGACACTAAATCAAGCATCAGAAGTAAATTAGTATTTTAGTTAATGGAGGAAGTAGGGGAGTTCTCCCCTCAGCATTAACAAGATTTGGCATTCATCAGTCATTCACTCCAAAGCGGGCTTGAGCAAACAATATACCAGTTTATCAATGGGACAGTCTGAGCAAAATATTGTAGCCAGAAGTGACATGATTGTGAGGCTGGAAAACTTAAGAGGGAGAGGAGTAAAATCTGAGATTTTTATTTGAAAGCATAGGGAGGGAGAACATGCTTTATGGAGAGGAGGTCCGCAGCTCTCATCGGTATTTCAGGCACTTGTCTGAATCTATAGCTGTGGATACATTTCAGTCTGAATTACAAATGTAGTGGAGTTTGACTTACTGCTGTTATGAAATAATGTCTATTTACTTGATCTGCTTATGGCTAAAAGGATCGTTCTGGTTTACTTCTCAAGAACTTTTACACCAGACACTATACATTGAAGGTCTCTTCATGCCAGGAAAGATTACCTGACTCCTTGTATTGCTTCAGATTTTGAAGTTGCTTCATGTAAACTGTGTCGCTTGGCTGTTTTGGGGGTCGTTTAGTTTCATCAAAGAGTAAAAAATGTTGAGATTTGGTTTTCCTGCCTTTTTGGTAGGATATTGTGACATCTGCTTCCGTGTTCTTCGAGATCAGTTTTGGAAGCCAAAATGTCAAAAAGACAAAACTGCGAGTGGTCAGAGTCCAAGATTTATAAGCTGTAAGGTGAAATGGCAAACTGCAAAAGAGTGTCTGGAGGTTTTGAAGGGTGGAGCTTTATTTTAGCAAGTCATTCTTTTATTGCTCTTCAGACTGAAGAATGAGGTAATTAGACAAGACTGTTTTTGTTGTAGTTAGGGAAGGAGAATATTTTAAAATTAATGTAATACTGTTCAGGGTGAGGGTGTATTTCTGTAAATAAGTCTTCAGCATCTTGCATTCTTTCAGAGCTGGTAGTTGTCTTGAAGGAGCAACATATGTTTATTTGTTACGATAATATGACGAAGGGGTGTGCAAGACTTGTTCTCATTATTCCTGCAGTGATCAAAGTAGCTTCAAAGGCACCAAAATGTTGAGTTTACCCTCTGTCCCTCCCTCCCCTGAAAGGCAAACAATTGCAAGTCTGTCTGTGGCTTCTGGCTCCAGATGAGAACCATTTTAGATACAGTGGATAACTGAAAGATAAAACCAGTCTACCATAATCAGCTAATAATACTGGGCTCCTGTTTTCACAACAGTGCCCTATTGACACTATGCTTTTTCCTCTAAGCTTGACTCAGCGTTTCGGCCACAGAAGACACAACAGCATCTAGATTTTCTGTCTTTGCACAGCAGCTCTAAAAGTAGATGATTCTTCAGTGCAGGGCAGACAATTTGAGCCATGTCTGCTCAATAAACTAATTTTAAATGGAGATATTTTTAGAAAGAGTCAATGCTTACATCCAAACTACCCAATTACGTAACTATGCTTATTGTTCTTCGGTGGTAATCAATTCCTATTATTAGTCAGACCTGTTTCAAGAGCGTAGTTACATGCATGTTGCAAAAGGGGTAACTGAGTTTCTCCTGGGGGCTTAAATGTTTTGCATTTGCAGCAAATTAAGGTCTTGGTACAAGAAGCTGGAGAACATTCATGTCTCTTCCATGTCTTTTTCAAAAATCGGTTTTGTTGCTTGTTGCTGTATGCTGAATGCCTTGATCCTTACTTTGCACCCTTAACATAGAATGTGGAAGAAACCAAAGCAGAGGGATAAATGGAAGGTATTACCCAAGAAGTGGTTTTGTGCCTGGGGAGTAGAGGTTGGGTTTTTGTTTGCTTTAGTGGCAAGGGAGATGACATGCACAGGTGTGATGGTGTCCATTTGCTGTCTGGCTCTTGGCTTGCTCAGGCAGCGAGGGAAAAATGCAGCTTTTAAATCAGATTTGTGTGACTCAAGTATTTCTGATGAAAAGCAGCTTGCACTGGAATGGGAGCTAATAGTTCTGCGTTACTGCCTTCTCAACTGCGATCAGGAGTACCTGAGATACGGTACACGAAGATTTCAAGTTTACTTTTTAAAATGTACAGATTTTTTCTTATTTCAGTGACTTGAGGAGGGCAGGGGGAGGCTTGTTGAGCTCACTTTAAATAACCAGTCTCAGCAACTTCCCCACCTGCTTAGAAGTTTGATTCCCTGCACCCAGCCACACACAAATCTTTTTGCAGAATTTAAGAATCGGGTGTCTATCCAGCCTGAGGTCATCTGTACAGGAAGCACAGAGATAGGAACACAATTCTTTTTTTTCTTTTTTTCTTTTCACCTTACCCGCATCTTTTCCCCTCTCCACTGTTCTTCCCACCTCCCAGTGCCCTTAACGTCTGAACACAAAGCCAGGGGAAAGGGAGATGAGATGCAAGGTGATTCTCCAGGCGAGCTCACAGCTTAAATCTCTGCTGAGTTAGGAGGCTTCTGGCCAATGCAGTGAGCTTGTGGTGGCTTTTTTACTGATTGACCTGTACAGAACTGGTGTAAGCAAGCAACGTTGGACCCTCTGAATGATCGTAGTCATAACCAGCGCTGAGCTATAGATTACGGTGTGAAAAACAGAGTTGTATTACCAGTCTTTTCTTACAGAGGCCATTCTGAAGAGTCATTCAGAACTGGGAGCCTGTTTCTCTCCATTGACTAGAGGTGTTTGAAGTCAACAGTCTCTTCTGCTGGGTGTTGTGGCTGTCACCATAGCTACTTACTTTTTGAGCAATTGGACACCTACCTGCTCAGCATCATCTAAGAAAAATATCCTTGTAAAGATTGCTCAGTTTTCTAAAGTTCTGATTTGTTTTCCAGGTCTTTCGGTGTTGTACTTTGGGAAATTGCAACGTTAGCGGAGCAGCCGTACCAAGGCATGACCAATGAACAAGTGCTCCGCTTTGTGATGGAAGGAGGGCTGCTGGAAAAACCAGACAATTGTCCTGATATGCTGTAAGTGTCTGCAGTTACCGCTGTTCTCCGTGGGCAGTTTATTGTTCCTGATCCCTTCAGTGTCCACTTCTGCCCTGTCTGCCACAGGAGGGGTTATTAAAGAGTGATAATAATCTGGGGTGCTCCTTGAACAGTCTCTGTCAATCTAGTATTTCATAGTAGCTAGACATACCAAAACCCAACTTTGCTTGTTCTCACTTGGGCTAGATCCTCTAGTAAGGAAACAAACCCAAATCTTTGTGTTCCTGAATAAATTTAGATTTAATAACAGCTCAGAAGTGACATTTGCTACACCAGAAGACTTTGTGCCTAAATCTTGTCTCTTCTGCTTAAAGTAATTCTGTTGAGTATGAAGAAAAAGCTTAGGACGAGCTGAAATGTATTGTGCGTAAACTGCGTGGAATTCAACTTTTTAGCTCAGCATACAGATAAATGAATGTATCGTTCCTTTGTCTGAAGTAGGGTTGGATCTGCTATTTCAGTCACAGTGCTCATCACGTTGAGATAAACAAATCTCCCCTGCTAATAGTTTCCTTTCCTGTAAGCACAGAAAGAAGTACGCAAAAAACCCCTTTGCCCACCTCTAGAATCAATGCAACGCCTTGCAGCAGAGGAGGGCGTGCAATGCAGCCGGCTTCGGTTTTTAGCTTTACATTGCTGAAATACTTCTGCTGGCTTTTGTGTACAGCAGGTTTCAGTCCTTCAGACTTTATTACTTTGATATACTTCCCAAACTGCCTTTTGGGAAGGAAATACTGCATCTTGCAGTTATTGAAATTTGTTGGAGGCCCACAGAAGGGATACAATCACTTAAGGGCCTCAGCTGCTTGGGATTCTTAGGAAAAGAGCTTTTTTGGCCGGAGCGCTAGCTTTGGTTTCAGATGACAGGCAGTGTTGTTTTGTTGTTTGAGGGGGGTGGGTGGTATATGCAGGGGGAGGTGTAGCTGCCATGTGATTCCTCAATTTCACATTCTTTCCCTTCCACGATGCTGTGAAGAATTTCTGGCAGTCAGATGGGCTGGAGATTGTTTAACACGGTCAGAGCTGTGTAATGGAGGGGGGAGTAACCAGAAATGGGGGAAGAACAGGGTGTGTGAAGGGGTCAGCTCCCCGAGTCCATAAGAAAAAAAATACCTGTACAGCGAGAATGTACTCTGCAAGAAATTCAGCATTAGAAAGTCAGTCCCTGTTAACCTGGGGCATGTGTGGTATGAACGGGGGCAAGAGGGAAGTCCCAGCAGGAAGCACTGCAGCCCACCCAGCCCGTTCTCCTCCTCTTCCTCAGAGATAACCCGCTGCTTGGTGGATGTTGCTAGTGGATGAATCCACTTTCAGGGTAGCTGGCTTGTGGGCTGGGAGAATTTGGTTAATGTCTGGCAGAGCAAGTCTTTGCACCAGTGTATAACAGCAAAGGCCTTTTTTGTGCTTTTGATGAAGAAGCGGTTCACACGTTAGTTGGGGCCACCAAGGCAGTGGTCTGACGTTGCAGAGGTGCAGAATAAAAAATCTTCCTTTGAATTTAGCTTTCCCTAACTACTCTGGCAAAATGGGGCGGGGTGGGGGGCAGGAATTAATGTATTGACCTTAGAAGCTCATTGTGACTTGCTTTAGCTCCCTTTCGGCTTGTTTTGTCTTTGTATTAGGACAGGTACCCAAGCCTGCAGAAGTTCAAACAGGCTATTGTAAGGAGTGTCAGTAGGGAGCTCCAGCAGCCATCTTCATCTTTGTTCCGTGCAGATGCATTTGGCATTCAGAGATCCAGTTTTGCGTTACTGTGGTGCTTGGGGTTGGTTGCGAGGTTTCTTGGTTTGTTGTTTGTTTGGACTTTTGGGGGTGGGATTTTTTTGTTTGTGTTTGGTTTTGGTTTGGTGGTTTGGGTTTTTTTGTATGAATATTTTTGCTGGTTTCCCTGTCTTCCACCCCATTCGCCCAAGATGCTGTAAAGATGCTGTGCAACACTCAGCAACCTGACAGCTGCTGCCAGTCTTCAACCTCGTGTGTGTTGGTGCTGGTGGGCACAGAGACCTGCTCTCTAGGCAGAGCTCCTCTCCCCTCTCCAGCTGATAACCTGCTGCTCAGCACCCGAGGTAACCAGAGAAGGGCTGAATGGACAGAAAGGTGCTTGTAACAGAGATGCAGAGAGCCCTGAAATGGCATATGGATCTTGCTGTGCCCCCCCAGCACGTTTCAGGCACCTGCTTTCACAAGCACTTTATGACCCCCTTTGTAAAATAGGGGGTCCTCATTTTGTGGAGGTTGCTAAAAGATTCTGTTTGAAGACAGGCTTCTTGGCGTGTCTGTGCCAGTGGAAGGTGTTTTTTAGACAGTACAGATTCTCACTAGTGGAGACTGACTGGTCTGTGATACTTAATATTGACTCACAATATTAACTGAAGATGTTCAGGAAGCAAAGTCCATCTGCTGCAGGAAAGTCAATATTCTTGCGCTTGGTACTGCCTGAAAGCAAGCAAGAAGGGGAGCCAGGTGCTGCACTTGTGTATCTCATGTGGTAGGCTATGAATGCAGAGATACCTTTTTCTTTAAATTATTTTGACTTGGAAACAACTAAATTTATGGGCAGAACACAAATTCACGTTTCTGTAGAGAGAGGGGAGTACACTGACATGCAAAAACCTCCAGAACAGGTGGAGGAGGAGGTGGACTGCTGTGAGGAAGCGTAGATGAGAATAGAGAGAAGACTCTTGCTGCAACTGTCACCGAATCTACTATTTTTAACCTTGCAGATTATGTGAGTGTTGACACAGCCGTGCATGCCCCAGCCACAGCACAGTCGTTTTTGTAAGGGCGCCTTGTTGCCCCCCCGCATGAATACTACGTGGTGCGAGCGGTCTTGGACGTTCCGCGTCTCCTAAGTGCAATGCTAGTAATGCTTGTTAGTGGCTGTGCTTTGCTAACCCCTGGTAGCAGCGAGTTAGTAGCTTTTAGCTGGAGCAGAGACCGAGGACGCTTGAAGAACTGGAGAGGTTCTGTTCCGCAGCTTGGTTGTATCGGATGCGTGTGCAAAGGGGGATTTTATGGCGCGGTTGTCTTGTGGTTCAGAGAGGTGGTAAATCCCTGTGAAAGGGCTAAGCACAAAGGGGTAGTATTTTTAGAGGCTTTTTACTCTTACTCAGGGTGAAACAAGACTCAGTTCTGCTTATGCTACACCCTCTTGGCATAGTTTGCATGGTTTTACAGACAGAACCATGCAATAAGACAGATGGTTCAATAAGACGGTGCCAGGAGAAGCTTTGCTGGTTTTCTCCTCTTCCTGTGTAATAAGTGATGTTTTTATGTACTACCATTGTTACGGCAGTGTTCATCAGGTGACGGCTGCGTGGCAAGAAGGTTTGTTACAGCTGATGCTCTCAGACAGTGTGTTCCCATGGGGCTTTTAAAAGTTGTGGAGGCTGGAATTCCACTCTGTTTTTGAAGCAAAATTGGTTCCCCCGCATGTATTGTAGATGACTAGACTATTTACGCATTGCTGATTCTCCCTTTGTTCCTGGCGAGCACTGGATAGACACCAGGGTCTGCTGTGCAGGGGTAATGTCCGCATGTAGCAACAGCAGAATAGGAGAGGTACCTTCAGTTTTCCCCACCAGATCAAGTCTGATGCAAAGCACAAACACACACTCAAATGGAACACAACCTCTGTAGTAATTTTCCTTTTTTTTTTTTTTTTTTTTTTTTTTAAATGCCTCGGTGCAAAAAGTAACTCAGTTTCTGCTCAGTCCTTTGAGCAAAACGTGCATGAGAGAGACACTGGCTATTCCTCTGTCTCGTGATGCTGCCTGCAACTTCCCTGAGCTCACTTACCACCAGTCAGAAGGGTACTCTGTAAAGCTGCTCAGGTTGTATTAACAGCCTGTAAATTCTTCCATTGTCTACTGGAAGGGGTTTTTTGTTTAAGATAATGTAAACAAGGTCTCTGAACCCACAGAGTTAAAAAGGGAAAAAAAAAATCCTTTTATGGAACTCTGTAGGGTTTTTAAATCTGGAATGGCTTAAAAGAAACATCACATGTCCTTGTTTGTGCTGATGTCACATGCATTACTCTGCTGCTTGTGGTATCTCCTTAGCATTGCCCTTAGGCCTCAGGGCGAAGCGCCAGCGAATATCCAGTGTTCTTGGCTCCAGCCAAGGCTTCTATTCAGGGACGCAGCAGTCAGCTGGAAAGGAAACAGCAATGAAGTAACAGAAATGGATTTTATATATTTATGTCTCAAGCTTTCCTCCTCGTTTGTGGGTGAGGGTATAGTGCAGTTCTATAGCTTGGCTTCACTTTTGCTATGAACGACTTCTGAAAGACTCGACACTGAGCACGGCTTAGCGGTCTTTATTTGTGTACGTGCCTGCTGCGGTACAGCGCTGCGTACCCGGGAGTTCTCCCGGCACAGCCTGGTTTTGCCAGCTTCTTTTTGGGTGTCACAGGGCCGTGCTCAGGTGGCTGACTTCTGTTCACGCAGAGCTGTGCCAGCTGAGCTCTAAGAGGAATATTTGTGATTTCAAATGCACTTCAATTAAGATTGCTTTTGTTTCGGTTGAAGCGCTCTCGGCAGTGTTTGCATCCCAAACACAGCAGCTTTCGCCTCTTCGCTGGTTCACGGCAGCTGAGGACGTAGTGCGCCCTGTGAGGAAAAGCAGTTGTGTTTCCCAAGGAGCAAGTTTCTAGGGGAGGGGAATTCTTTGCTTTGGTTTTGTTTCAAGCCGGGGTTCCCAGATTTTCCAGACCCCGCTGTGTGCAGCCATGCACCGCAACAGGCTTCAGCGTCCAGGGTTTTCCAGCTCCGTGACAGTCCTGTTGAAAGGTTTGTTCTAGAGCAGGGACTCTAGAGACATTAAGACATTACTCTGCGATGGACTTAGGTGCTGTTCCAAAAAGGAGTGAATTTTTGTTTGGTTTTGTCTTTTAATTAAAAAAAAAAAAAAATCATTCCACACACTGCTGCAGAGATCTAGTAAACTGCTGCCGGGGCATGAGGCAGTGGGAGCTAATTAAAGCATAAAATAGAATTGCTCACTTACTTTCTGAAATCTGTGGAAGCTGGGAAAATGGTATTGCCTTTTTATAGAATCAAAACTAAACGTTTAGGTGACCTGGCTTACCTTAGACAGGAAGGCTGGCAGAGGTGGGGAAGCGAACCCAGACGGGCTGCTGGACCAGGTTGCTGGCCGGGCTGGGAGAGGGGCTCTTACTGGGGCCGCAGGTGACAGCGCTGGAAGGTAAGTCAGAGGTGTGAAGAGTTTCCCAGTGCGTTATCTTAACAGAAGGAGGGGTTTTTTAGTGTTTCGTTTGGGGGTTGTTTTCGATTTTTTGGTTGGTTGGTTGGGGTTTTTTGTTTGTTTTTTTCGTTTTTTTATCTATTCATATTCTGTTTGGGGGTTGTTTTCGATTTTTTGTTTGGTTGGTTGGGGTTTTTTGTTTGTTTTTTTATCTATTCATATTCTAGCACAGAAAGTAGTAGTACTTCTGTCCAGCGGTGACTTCCTACACACAGCGTGTTTCTCTGAGTACTGTGTATGCAGAGGATTGGCTCAAAGAATTAATCATCCTTTTCTTATTTAAATTTGTCTTATTACTTGTGCTGTGTTAACAGAAGACATCCCCATTCCACCTTCACAGATGGTGAAATCCTTTCTTGTGTTTAAAGCTCAGGGCGATCTCTTGGGAATATCTAATTTTGCTGTGTCATGGAAATGCTGTTTTCATTATGTATGTGTTACTGTTTCATTTTGCGGTTTTGTTTTGCCAGCATGGGACTCTGTACAGATCTAATCATGGATGTGCTTAAACAGATGATCTCACACTCTGTAAAATATTAATGTATCCCTGACCGTAAATGAAAACAACATAATTTTAAAAGATTAGGGAATGTCTTTGAGATTGGCAAATGTCTTTGGGGGGATTACAGTTAATTTTAATGTAATTTTCTTCTGTCAGGGGGAAAAAAGCGTTGCTTTACCTTGCGTGTATTTCCCATTTTAGTGTTTTCCAAGACAGTATTGATAGGGTAGGGATTGGTTGGTTGAGAAAGATCCTGAGAGACGCTATCGTATCGCTGTATGATTAAGCACAGGATGTTTTGGAGGAAAAAGAGAGAAATACCAAGTCAGAATAAAAATACGAAATGCTTCTGGACGTCAGGTATCCATGAGACTGTTTTCTGGGCAAGTGTGTGGAGAAGGTTGAGATAGGGGCTGTAGAAGAAAATCTCTGATTAGAAAGAAGGTTGACATGAGGATCTCAGCCAGTAAAAATTCTGTCACTTCGTCTTCCCTCAGAATTGAATGATTTTCTAAAGCGCGTGGTCCGATTCAGTCACGGCTGGTTGGGCTCCAGCCAGGGCTCGTAAAACACCTCAGTAAATGGTTTTGCTGTGTGTTCCCTGTCCAGGTTTGAATTGATGCGCATGTGCTGGCAGTACAACCCGAAAATGAGGCCCTCCTTCCTGGAAATAATCGGTAGCATAAAAGACGAGTTGGATCCAGCATTCAAAGAGGTCTCCTTCTTCTACAGCGAAGAGAACAAGCCTCCGGATACAGAGGAGCTTGACCTGGAGACTGAAAACATGGAGAGCATTCCTTTAGATCCCTCCTCCACCCTCCAATCCACTGACAAGCACTCAGGACACAAAGCCGAGAACGGCCCAGGCGTGGTGGTCCTTCGGGCCAGCTTCGAGGAGAGACAGCCGTACGCACACATGAACGGGGGACGCAAGAATGAGAGGGCCTTACCGTTGCCCCAGTCTTCGGCCTGCTGATCCTTAGAACCAGAATCTCACAGAAATAAAACACAGAGAAACACATGCATTGGGGGAAGAAAGAAAGAAAGTTACAATATATTCAAAAGCCTACTGTACCTCAGTGGATCTTCAGAACTGCCATAGCTGCACTTGGGAGAACCCTTTTTTCAGTAAACAAGTTACCGTCTTTTTCTTTTTTCAATATGCAAGCAGATGTTTGTTTCAGTAAAGGACTCCGTTCATGGGGCACACAGTTGGCCTTTTAAAACTCTAATGTTAACACTTAATAGCAACTGAAAACTTGAGATCTGATGTCTGTCTCTCTCCTCTCTCCTCTCTCTCTTTCTTTCTGTCTTTCTCTTTGCTTCGTAATGGGAAACATATCTGCGTGCAAGTTCAACCGTACAGCACTTTTATCAGATCAAAGATATCGCAGGCCAGGTGGCTCCCCGGTACCCTTGCAAGCACCTGCCTAACACTGTAGGTCTTTATATAAAAAAAAAAAAAAAAAAAAGAAAAAAAAAAGAAAAAAAAAAACACTAAACAAAAAAAACCCAAACAAACAAAAAAACAAACAAAAAAAACACAAAAAAATTTTAAAAAGACTGGATTTTTAGTGTTGTTCTTTAATCTTTTTAGGAACACGTAAAAGAATAAAAAAGGGCCATCATTCGTCCAAGGTTGTTACCATTTTCAACGCTGCCAAATTTTGCCAAAAAACTGAACTCTGTTTTTCGTTTTTGTTTT